>JAMPIV010010618.1:600000-804415 GCA_024509875.1 Oreohelix idahoensis
CTAGCAAGATTGAGATCTCCCTGTCACTGTCCGATAATAGGATAAATAATCTGTTCTCTTGGCAGTGATCAAAATATATGATGACCGAAATCTAACATGGCTGCCTCCCTGAGTTGTCGTTCACTCATTCATAGGAAGGAGAATATAAGCCAGAGTTAATTTATAATGGGTATATAAATGATTTCATAAATGTTTCCATACAGCTCTACGGTGATCAGGTTAATTCACGTAGCCATAACCGCTGTAGGAAAGTCTGTCATCTTTGTCGATACAAAACACGACCCTAGCGATACGAAGCACAATGTTCCATCTAGGTCGAATCGACATGAGATCATCAAAATAGGGTCTGGCAATACATGGAGTCCGAATTATACATTGTACCGTACCTTAGGAGAGTCTCTAACATAAACTATAGTAGAGATACCATCTCCTTTAGAAGAAAACCACTTCATGAATTATATTTCCTTAACAATCTACCAGCCCTTTGAAAAATGCGTACCCGCCATTATCACGGTACATCGGAACTCATCACGACTTGTCAAGACAACTCATACTTCCGCTAGACCGGAATAATAAGAATCTAGTCCCGCCTACCCATCCAAAATATACAATATAGGACTGATTCTACTTGTACTAATAATATGTAATACATATGAATTCAGGCCATAAACATAATAAGCAAATTAATATATTTTCTGGCCCTAAAAAATAAGTACAAACGTAAGAGCAATCCATGCGCCGGATCAATATCAAGAACGATTACTCCTATAATCAAAAGTGTGAATTAAACATGGATTCTCTCGCTTTTACCATAGACAGCATTTTCATACACAAATGAATGAATGTCTATATTTTTTCCATATTAAATAGCCATATCGATTTTTGTAATATGTGCGTCAAAATATGCACGCAACAAGTACCCAGACACCACATCGTATTCGAAGTGAACAGGAGGTAGAAGAAAATGCATATTTTGAACGCAGCCACCTAGCTCCCTTAAATTTATATAATTGGGTTCCTTAGGACTTGCTGACAAATAATATGTTAAACGTTACGCAAATAGTCTAGGAATTAACAAATTATAGCCAAAATAAAAGGGTGGTGCTGTCAGACAACACCCAAATCAGAATCGCTCAGTGGCAGATTTTGACACCACCATTGTACGGGAAATAGGTCCCCATGTTACCTCCTATTTGATTGGCGGAAAGTAAATGTAAGGCTAAACACGATTAGTCGGGCTATAAATACTATCTTTTGTTGTTAGGGGAGACGGAAGGAAGGGTACTTTTTTTTGAAAAGCTGTGTAAACATGGCACGATTGGTTAGACCCGCCAATATAGTCAATCAGAGGCGTCAGGTCAGCACCACATTTTCAAATAAACTTTCTAAAGCAACAGTGCGTAGAGAGTCAGCTTATATTTTTATAAATAAATGCCTGAGACAGTGGCAGGTCGGATTTTGTGCCTATTCATTGCCAGTCAACGTAATTCTGTATTATTTCCATGAATTGTGGTAAGCTTGAAATATTTGATATCTTTTTAATGAAAATTGAATGTAAATTGATAATTTATGTCTGTATATGTGTGTGGTTCAGTAGCGAACATGAGGCAAAGCCTATATAGTGCTCCAACCTGAACAGAAGGTGTCGGAGAAAAGTAAAACTACATGGAATTGCCAAACAGTACCCTGACACCTATCTTATTGACTAGAAAGAAATAATGCTGGACTTGCAGAGGCGTAGTAACCGTTCGGGAGGAATATACTGATGTCAATTGTTTCAGATGAAGATAGCAATTGGCCCACCGCTCTGAACTCAGTGTTTTTTATGTATTGTGTTCAGTCTGGACATAGATTATAGATTAGTTCTGAAATAGGAGGTACAACCTTCTTGTTTCAGGGACTGTGGTCCTAAAGTTATTGAGCAGCACCTGGTCTGAGCTTTGCTGAATCTGGAGGCTGACAGCATACTCCTGGGTCCAGATAGCGACTAGTGAGGTGTCTCCAGAACACAGGGGAGCAATCAAGCAGAGGAGTCTTTTCCTGCCGCCATCACGAAAGTTAAGCCTCTGTGGCCAGTGGAGCTCAACATTATGGGTCCCCTCAAAAATTGACTTTTTAGTAAAAAAGAGGGACAATACCTTGTTTAAATTGACAAGAACTGTGATCTTTTCCCCCATACTATTTCCCAGATAAACAAACACTTGAAGTCATGATGACCAATAACACCATAGCTTAAAAAAACAAAACCAGTATTACCTCATAGTACTACTACACGACTGACACACATAGGATAATATTAATAAAATATGTCACTACAAGGTTCATATTTATAAATTATGTATATATAAATTGTGATTACATTTGATTGTGATTCCTGGTTCACTTTGTAGTTGAATCAGGATATATAATAGTGAAAGTACTTAATACATATATATTTGAAACTTTACCAGTGACTTCTTTAAGATAGTCTTATAGAGTGTTACATGTGTGTGAGTGTCACAGTGTTGTCAAGTGTGGTGGAATAAATTAAATTGTTTATCTGTCTGTTGTTGTTGTGACTTACACTTCATCATTTACATAACCCTAGACATTTAACGTAGTCATCACCCTATTCCAGAATAATTCTGACTGAGGTATAATGTGGTAGCAAGTAAGGTTATCTGTAAAACACTACACCTATTAGATACAGATACCTTCACAGCTGATCTCAGTCAGTACACTAAGTCCCCTATAAATATTTATATCATCCCACTTTACCACACATGCCAAGTCCTCATGTCCCGTGCCATCCGCTCAAGTTCTTTCCATGTTTTCCTCATCATTTTCACCTCTGTAACCAGTTCTATTCTCCATGTGTTTTTTTTATCTACCTCTGCCTTTCAACATTCCAGGTGCCAATCCTGCAGATTTTCAAAGACGAAAAAAGTTAGTCGGTAACCCAGAGTCCTTTCGTCGTTCTCTGGGTTGATCCATGCGCCTCCTTTCCAGAGGACCTTCTTCTGTCTTGGGCAGCTGAGTTGATTTATATTCTGTATTTGACTTGTTCGTGTTTTTTTATGTTTTTTTGTAAAAGTTTTTTTACGGAATGGGGTACCCAGCCCCATGCCCAAATCTCCTTAGTCGCTTTTTGCGACATGCATGGTAGAGTACAGTGTTACTATTCTTTGCTCCCCTTTCGGGCCCAGGTAACACACGGGTAACTGTATTATGGTCATCTTTTAATTCATGCTCCTTATAGAACATGTGACCCTCACTGCTACTGGTCTTTTGTAGAAAGTCTGTACCATCGCATTAATGTGCTATTGTAACAATGGTTTCTGTAGAAAGTCTGTACCATCGTATTAATGTGCTATTGTAACAATGGTTTCTGTAGAAAGTCTGTACCATCGTATTAATGTGCTATTGTAACACTGGTTTTTGTAGAAAGTCTGTACCATCGTATTAATGGGCTATTGTAAGAATGGTTTCTGTAGACATTTGTTTTACACGATGAGGGTGTCAGGCCCCTACACAACATCATATTAATCGCTTCCCACAACATGAATGAACAGAAGTCCTATTCTTTTGTGACAAAACGGGGCGGCCCCTATCGATCTTTGTTTTTCTCCGGCGGTATCGGCACATTTGTGGTACTGATTTTTATTATGAGCTGTCAATTATCGCACTTTTCTTTCTTTCTTTCTTCGGTATTTTTCTGCTTGTGTGGCAAATATTTTGTAGGTGCAAACATTATTTGACACTCCTCTATGTGATGTCACCTGTTTGTTACCCGGTCATCCTTGCTTGCGGTGAGGAACTAGATAAGATAGTCGCCGGCGTGTTTACGTTGAATCGCTGATAAGGCGACTCGTTTGGTAACCCTGATGGGCAGACACGGAGTTTTTGCGTACTCATACGACAGATAACGAGATTACTGTGTGTGACACATGTGGGCAGACAAGTGTGACATAGGCGCTTCTTGGTCATCCTTGATACACTAACATTACTTTTTAATAAAGTAATAACTATTACAGCTTACCCATGTTGTCATGTGTGTCTACCGATCTGCCTGTGAGAGCTTATGCAAAGCATCAGATGTTCATATATGGTAATACGTGATCTTTGCAGGCACGCACCTTATTTCACGTTGAACTATTTTGAAAATATCACACCCTATCTGCACGATTTGAAATGATTGGATCTTTCTGATTAGATTCATAACAACAATGCATGGGAAGATAGGAATATAGTCTGGCCATTTCACAGTTTTATGTCACTGTGAATTTCCCGCTCACCAAGACAACATCAGACCTCGCCAGAGTGAAGATTAGATTCATAATCCCCTTTTTTAAAACGGACCTTTTATTGGAGAACCAAATAAGACTTACAAAGCATAGGAAATCTCTACATTTTAATAAGGAACACCGGGACTAGTAAACTGAAGAAAGACACGGAGTCAGCGGGAATTGAAGTTAAAATTAACGACACCCCAGACGCGTGTAAGAGGCCGACTCAAGTCTCTTTTATTCATCTGAGCAAAAAGTCTGTGAGTCAGGATTGGCGTAAGTTGTGATTTACATTTCACATTTTATTACTAACATGTGAACTAACATATATGTATATATTACCATGTGACGTTTAATGTGTGAAACTCGCTATTGGGTGTCAAAGTGGCGCCGTAGGGATCATCGTCAACTATTGCGATCGGCAGCTTTATACTGCCAGATAGCTGGGTTTATGTCCATTTTCTTTTAATTATCTGACCGAACACCTTCACCAACCAAAATTGCTAACTCGGAGCCATCATAGTGGGTAGACGTTGGAATTGGGTTGGCGACATCCTCAGAAGAGACCCTGAAACCATTACGGGACCCCAAGATGCAGCAATAGTGAATGCAGTCAGCGACCCATAGCTGTACTGCTTGCATCAGGACCAGCGAACCAGAGCTGGTCAAGGCCGCACTCCACCTCCACGTGGTGGTCCTGGAAACAGTCTGCAGCAGTGCAGGCTGGCTGAGCGAGCATGGATCGCAATGGGAAGGCAAACCCGGTCCCTAAAAAATGCCGTGCTGAAGTCGGATGTGTCGACCGAAAGGTGCAGATATCACAGCTTAGGCGTAAACAGACACAACGCAACCACCGTCCTTTTCAGGGCGAACGAAGAAGAAGAAGAAGAAGAAGAAGAAACCATTACCAGAACCACCATGATATGAACGCAAGAAGGAATGCGTAAGCAAGGATGGCCAAAAGCCACCTGGCAGAGAACAGTGGTAGCAGAGATGCTTAACAGGAACTTGATCTGGGGCACAACACGAAGGATGAATGTCGACCGAGAAATGTGGAGACAGTTTGTTGCTGCCGTTCAAGACGCCACCAGGTGTGATGGTCACTGGCTGCTTTGTCAGTCAGAGGCCAAGAACCAAAGAAGATTGTATTCTCTCAAAGATGAAAAGAAGCCACGAACCAGGGTTTCGTAACCTGTGGTCCATGGATCCCATAACTTAAAAAATTGAAATTTATTTTCACCAAAATGTTTACTCGAAAAATTATCATAGATTTTTGGTTTTACTTTAAAGAAATGTATTCTTTTTATATATCTTTTTATTATTATTTCAGTATGAATGTATGTAAGCTTAATGGTTTTTTCGTTATAACAAAGTGTATTATTTGTATGCATATTTTTTTGTATATTTTAAGTATGATTATATGTATGCTTAACGGCTTTTCTTTGTAATGAAATGTATTATTTGTATGCACAAGTTTCAGTTCAGTGTCTATATACATGTTTTGTAAAAGGGGTACGTAGCCTTCACCAAATAATCAAAGGAGACCATGCACAAAAAAGGTAAAGAAGCCCTACCATAGACAGACAACTGTAAGAAAAACAAGCAAGTTTCCAGGGAAATTAAAAAAAAATGTTATTCAGGTCAGAGAGTCATATTGCTCATGATAGAGGATAGAGTTACTAATTTAGTTCACCAGCGGTTAGAGAGCTTTCTTATCGAAACCTACAAACAACACGCTCCAGTCTACCCAGCTGTAAAGGGGTACGTAACTCTGCTATTGACTGAGGGAAAGCAAAGGCAGCAAGGAAGGGAACTGTTCACCTCATAAAGCTGGGCCTAGTATGGTGGTCTCTAGAACTTCACTCATATATGGCAGTTTCTGCAATGAGACACTTTTTAAGTTTTTACTTTACATTGTATTTGTAGACTATAAAATAACATTTGACATCTTGGACCAAGAAGCCCCTTGGAAACTAATGGAGCATTAAAGATTCCCCCATAAGATTATTAAACCATTAAGGAAAGTACACGACGACATGAAAGGCAGAACTATTCACGAAGGACAACTTACTGGACCCTGTGAGATAGAAAATGGAATGAATTAGCGATGCCTCATATCACTATGTCTATTCATACTGACTTTTGGATTTTAAAAACAACATCGACCAGAAGAAATGAAATTCAGTGAACCCCAAAGCAACAGCTCGACTATCTAGATTCTTTTGCAATGACCTGGCTCTTCTGTCCCAAAATAAACGGAACCAGATGCGAGATAAACTGATAAAACACAATGAGAGATTACAGCGAATTTGGTCTGAAGATTTACAGACGAAGATTCTGAGAATAAATTTGGGCACACTATAACCAGCGTGTACTTAGAGAATTGGGTCCAAAGGTTGTTAATGCCGGGAGTTGTAGTGAGGATAAGCTCTCACTGCAGATAAAATACTTCTATGGCACGCGCCTCAAACAGCCTCTGACAAAAAAGTCCAGCTCCCGGCCTTCACGTGTGGCTCAATTTGAGCCCGGCGGAACTGTTTCCACTGACGGGAGAAGGGGCAAAGGCGAGCGACTGGCGCCTTAAAACCAGCAGCTTCGGGCAGATAGGGCTCGTGATCCTTGGTTGGTAGCTTATCTAAGAGAAGGAACTCTGAATTCAAACAACCGCTGCCTTGCGGGAATATCCATTTGTGGAATTGGCTTCGGGAGTAAACCCTGAGGATAAATCCGGAGTCGGAGTCCCTAAGGCAGTCTAATGTCGATTCGACATTATTCTGGCAACTCCTGCGACATGGCTGGTACCAAACTGTATCGGCTACTGCCGTTCCTTTGGATCTACCGGCTGTGTGGAGAGGGGGAACATGCTGCATGGGCAACAGCTTGATCTCCATATAACTGTGCCCAAGCTCGCGCCCTGGAGAGAACACTCCAGCTTCACCCTATAGGTGTCGGCAAAACACGGGAAGTAGCAGTTACCGGTTATAAGCATTTTGCCCAATTGGCGTAGGGCATGGCGCCAGGGGCTACTTCCGACAGTGGGAGAGGTTCTAGGATCTCACTGGACAGCTACCGCCCGCTTCAAGCTGGGCAGCCCCCAGTCAATAAGGTGTTGTCCCGCCACTGTCTGCTTTCCCCATTGGGTGCATGGGGATTAGGGTCAAACCCGAACTGTGGACAGAAAATTTTGCACCAAGCAATTATCGAAAAAATAGAAATAAGCAAACTCTCAGATTGGGATGTTGGAACGTCCGGACTATGTTGACTGGACTATCCGAAAACCTACAGGATGTAAACGATGTAAGGAAGACAGCCATAATTAATGATGAGCTTAAACGACTTCAGGTGGATATAGCTGCACTACAGGAAACGCGCCTGGCGGGCTCTGGAATGGTGAGCGAGAAGGACTACACATTTTATTGGCAAGGGAAAGATCTTGATAAAGCTAGAGAACACGGAGTAGGTTTTGCGGTCAAAAAATCGCTAACTAACATGGTTAAACCAGGCGAGAATGGATCAGAACGCCTGTTAACGCTCCGCCTGCAAACTAGCACAGGTCCCATCACCATTGTCAGTGTGTATGCTCCTACTCTGTACTCTGCCTCAGAAGCTAAAGATGAGTTCTACGAGAATCTAGCAGCAGTAATCAAAAGCATACCTAGGCAAGAACAGCTTGTTCTCCTTGGTGACTTTAACGCTAGAGTGGGTGCCGATAATGTTTCATGGCCTTCATGTCTGGGCAGGTTTGGTATTGGCAAGATGAATGAAAATGGACAACGGCTCTTAGAGTTGTGCGTCCACCATGACCTCTGCGTGACCAACACCTACTTTCAGACAAAACCCCAGCATAAGGTGTCATGGAGACACCCACGATCCAAGCACTGGCACCAACTTGACCTGATTCTCGTCAGAAGGCCACTCCTCAGGTCTGTGCTCTCCACGCGCTCGTACCATAGTGCAGACTGTGACACAGATCACTCCTTGGTTTGCTGCAAAATCAGAGCACAACCAAGAAAACTCTATCGTGTCAGACAAGAAGGGAAACCACGCATTGATACCAGCAAGATGTCAGACCCTTTCATGATCGCTCAATTCACTGCGACCTTCAAGAAAGTGCTCAGTAGCCCTCAGCATGGTGATACTATTACAGAGAACTGGGAGCATCTACGGAACACCATTCAAAGTACTGCACTTGCCACCTTTGGTAAGAAAACAGCAAAGTCAAATGACTGGTTTGACGCTTCATCAGATGTGATGGTACCTGTTATTGAAGCTAAGCGCACGCAGCGCAAACAGGCAACATTAGACAAATGTATGACGGTATAAAGAAAGCACTTGGCCCCCATAAAAGTAAGACGGCACCACTAAAAACCATCAGCGGAGAGAAGCTAACCGATAAGGGTAAGCAGATGGAGAGGTGGGTCGAGCACTACTCTGAGCTTTACGCTAGAGACAATACCGTTACGCCTGCAGCCCTTGATGCTGTCAAGTCTGCCAACTATGGAGGAGCTGGATGCCGAACCAACATTAGAGGAACTCAGTAAGGCCATTGATAGCTTGGCCTCTGGCAAAGCACCAGGCAGTGATGGGATTCCTCCTGATTTAATCAAATGCTGTAAGAGCACGCTATTACATCCCCTGCATAGGATGCTGTGCCAGTGCTGGGAAGAGACAACTATTCCTCAAGAATGCGAGATGCCAAGATTGTAACACTGTATAAAAATAAAGGAGACAGAAGTGATTGCAATAACTACAGAGGCATCTCTCTTCTTAGTATTGTTGGTAAGGTTTTTGCCAAAGTCATCTTAATGCGACTACACAAGTTAGCTGAGCGCATATATCCAGAGGCACAGTGTGGATTCCGAGCTGGCAGATCAACAACAGACATGATCTTCTCTCTCCGCCAGCTTCAGGAAAAATCAAGAGAGCAGAAAAGACCATTATATATCGCCTTTATAGACCTCACAAAAGCATTCGACCTGGTTAGTAGGGATGGACTCTTTAAAATCCTCCTGAAAATAGGCTGCCCTTCTAAAATGCTGGAAATGATAAAGTCATTCCATGACGACATGAAGGGAACAGTCCAATATGCTGGAAGCACGTCACAGCCATTTGATATACGAAGTGGCGTTAAACAAGGTTGTGTTCTGGCTCCGACCCTCTTCGGAATCTTCTTTGCCTTACTCTTGAAACATGCATTCAGAGATGCAACTGAAGGAATATGCCTTCACACTAGGTCAGATGGCCGTCTGTTTAATCTTTCAAGGCTGAAGGCAAAAACAAAAATCAGAAGGGTCACTATAAGAGACTTGTTGTTCGCTGATGATGCTGCAGTCGTCACTCAAAGCCAACAGGAGCTTCAGAGCTTGATGAATCGCTTCACTAAAGCATGCAAGGACTTTGGCCTCACAATAAGTCTAAAGAAAACGAATGTGCTGAGTCAGGATGTGGGTGCTGCACCAGTTATCACTATCGATAACTATGAATTGGCAGTGGTGCACCACTTCACATACCTAGGGTCTACTATCAATGACAAACTCTCACTGGAAACAGAAATCGACAGCCGCATTGGCAAAGCTGCAGCTACCTTTGCCCGCCTCACATCGCGTGTTTGGGGAAACTCTAAACTCACAATGAAGACCAAAGCTGCGGTATATAATGCCTGCGTCACCAGCACACTCCTATATGGCAGCGAGACCTGGACGACCTATGCTAAGCAAGAAAGAAGGCTCAATACCTTCCATTTGCGGTGTCTACGCCGCATCCTCGGCATCTCGTGGAAAGATAAAGTGACAAATGTCGAGGTGTTGTCACGTGCTGGCCTTCAAAGTATGTATACGCTGCTTAGACAGCGCAGACTTCGCTGGCTTGGCCATGTTCGCCGCATGGAAGATGGTCGCATCCCAAAAGATATCTTCTACGGACAATTAGCAGATGGCAAGAGAACAGTTGGGCGACCACAGCTGAGGTTCAAAGATGTGTGCAAGAGAAATATGAGGGCACTGGACATGGATCCAGCAACATGGGAGGATGAAGCTGCCGATCGCACTAAGTGGCGATGCTATTTACGGCACCACCTCAGATTGGGCGAAGAGAGGCTAACACAAGAAGCAGAGGTGAGGAGAAAACGTCGAAAGGAGCACCAGGAAAATAAGCAGCTGAGGGCTGCCACCTCAGGGGCGCATTCCCATAGGCAGTTATGACTGAAGGGGCTATTATTACTTAGAGAATTATTACCATTAGTGGTAGACTCAAAACATAAATATTTCCAACAAAATGGATAAAGATAAAAGTACACATAGTGATTTTAAAATAAGAATTCTTTTTCCATACAGTTGTCGTGTGGACGTCGTAAGAATGGCCTCACCCTAATGAAGCACTTTATTTGGGTGTGCGAAAATGGAGGTCCGTCCTTTCACGATTTACTTTCACAGCAAGGAGATGGCGCCGTTTGGATAGGCCTCGGTTCGATTCATGGTAATCCTATCACTTATACTTCTTTTCTGTTGTCTAGTGTCATTCTTTCTGCCCAAAGAGTGCTTGTTAATAACCGATATTTGTTTATTTTTTACCCATGAGGATTTTGCCTTCTGTGGCGAGGCGTGTTCCTGTCAACCTAGATGGTAGTCCGTTGGCTATATGAGAACTTGATAGCTATTTTTTAAAAAAAGAAAAAGTGAAGAGACATGGTCCGCAACCAGATGATACGTCAAAGCCTAAAAAGTAGAACAGTCCCAACTAAGATGGTTTGGCCATGTCTGCAGAATGGGAGAAGATCGGCTACCACGACAAGCATGGGAAACAAAGAGCCAGGGATCCAGACCCCCCAGGACGACCCAGAGTCCGCTGGGAAAACAACATTAGACAATCTTTGAAGGACCGAGGACTAGAATGGAACCAGGCCAGGAGGAAGACAGCCGATAGGATAGTCTGGCGCTCTCTCTTCCAAACCTCTACACCTCACGGTAGAAGGGGAACGACTAAGTAAGTAAGTAAGTAAGAAAAAGTGAAGACTGTCACCTGAAGTGTACTGTTGATTAACCTAAGACCTGAAAAGGATGACTAGCTTCTATTAGCTACATGATTAAGCCCTGGAAATTACTACTCCTGAATAGGACTGCTTGTTATTGCAGCGTTGATGTAACTGTCTTTTTCTCTTGTTGAGGTGATCACTGGCCCAAGACAGTATACATGTTGTTAGGTGTGTAGTGCGAGCGTATGATGAACTGAGTGTGGGTGCGAATGAAGGTGCGAATGCGTTTAGGCTCGTATATATGTAGACCCTGCAACCCATACACTCACATGCAGTAGTCAAGGATGCTTGGACACTGCAGGCACGTTTCAAAACATTTATTGATGAGAACACACATGGTATCAACAGGAACAGTCAGTGTAACAAGGTCATGCTGACCGGAAATCGATAGGTATACATTAGGCATTCAACAAGCTGGTAAACATTTGAATATTCGTGCATGGTCAATACAATGTTCTTCAATAATGACAGTTCGTGGCGTCGCCCTGGTATCACTGACTAAACGCGTCAGATACCTTAATCACTTTGACACATAGGTGCAACTTGGCATTCTCCGCCAATTGCACTGTATTAGGCTGTAGTACATTAGCCGAAAACACAGTCCTCGTTCTGACGTCAGCTGTGTACTTCTGATAAGCAGGTTACCATCAACCCTGCAGTAATGCTTATTGTAGACATAAATACCGCCAATCTGCGGTTCCCACAATATATCTTCGTCACTGGATTTCTGGACAATATAAAGACTAATAGTCTTGGATGGCTACCTCGAGCACAAAATATAAGTTCTGAAATGGAGGATCGGTGAGCTGCAGTTCACAGACTAGGCAATCTTCTAACATGTTCTGCCACCGAAAGCACAGTAATGGAAAAAGTCGGTATTACCTGTAACCGAATCCACAGAATATAACAAGGAACTCTGCTGTCATTCCAACGCACAGAGATTCACTGGGGAAAACTGCCATCGCAGTCACTTCGAAGATTCTCCCCGAAAAACACAATGGACTCTCGTCCCTTCAGAAACCAGGACACTTCACGGCTTGCCGGAAGTCTAACTCCACTCCCGCTTAAAAAACCCTGCCTATGGGCATACGCCAGAACTGTCTACCTTTGACCCTAAAGGTCAAACACAATGAATGAATAAACAAGGGAAGACAACCCCTAATCAACCTGACATCGCAGGTAAAGACACAATTATTCTTATGATAAAACATAAGCAAATAACTTGACAGATGACTCCGTCAAAAATGACAGCAACATATTACTACAACTCCCCTGTAAAAAAAAAATGAAATTTTTTTTTTTTTTTTAATGTCCATGAGCAAGATTGCATACGTATCACTTATGTGCTCATGAAAAAATGAACCTAATATCAGGTACAATAGACGCATAAACAAAGCGTCTGAAGAGGATACAAATCATCTCCCAACATAGGAGAAATTATTTCCTTTAAGCCAAACAAACTAAGGGGGTACCATTAAAGAAAACTAAGTTGATGGCAATACCAATCATATATCAAACATTACTAAATACTATAATTATAGCAATATACAAATGTCATGAATTACAATGCTATATTAGCAACATATCACTGATGGATGGACAAAATGAAATTTGTTAAATTATCTAAACATCATCCAAATACATTTTTATTACAACATATTAGGATATTAAGGACAGACCTAAGTCCGAAAGTGTATCAGGAAAAACTAGGACACAAGATTTAACTGGAATCATGTGGGCATCTGGACAATATGTCCGCCATCACATTATCCGAACCACGGATAGCTCGCACCGTGAAATGGAAAGGCTGAAGAGCAATAGCATAACGAGTAGATCTCGAGCTCTTCAAATCCTTACTTTGCATAGCCGTAAGAGCTTTTTGGTCGGTTTCCATAAAGAAATGCGCGCCCAGAAGGAACCTTTGTAGCTTAAGAATGGACCAAACCATAGCCAACAATTCACGATCTAAAACCGAGTAATTCCTTTCTGCCGCATTTAGCTTCCTAGAAATATACATTACAGGATGCAGAGTTCCTGAATATTCCTGCATTAGTGCCGCTCCAATCCCAGTGGAAGAGGCATCACTACGAAGAACAAAAGTCTTATCAATCGTTGGTAGTCTTAAGATAGGATGAGATGAGAACAAATTCTTAACCTGATCCAATGAAGATTGGCATTCCTGGGACCAACGCACCATATTAGGAGAACCTTTTTTCAATAACGATGAAAGTGGTGCCATAATGGAGGACAGATTCTCAATGAATCTTCCATAGAATTGTATCAATCCCAAGAGACTACGCACTTGCTTTTTTGTCTTCGGAACCGAGATATTTAATATCTTCGAAATGTTTTGGTCCTCTGTCTTCAACAGACCATGACCAACTCGATGACCTAGGAAGGAAATTTCACTAAACCCAACAAAAGCTTTAGAGGGTTTTGCAGTCAAACTATGCTCACGTAGAGTAGATAGCAATTCCTTTAGACCCAAATAGTGTTCTTCCCAAGTATCGCTGAAAAGACAGATGTCGTCTAAATATGCGATGACATCTGCACGATCTGATAGAATTCGTCGCATCATGCGCACGAAAGTCGCTGGGGCGTTCATAAGCCCGAAAGGCATAAAATTCCATTGAAACAGACCCCTAGGTGTCGAAAAAGCAGTGAGAGGTTTGGCGTGTTCCGTCAGTGGGACTTGCCAATAACCTTTCGACAAGTCTAGTTTAGTAAAGAATTTAGCTTTAGAAAGTCTAATAAGTAGATCATCTAATAACGGCATAGGTTCCGCATCGAACTTCGTAACTTGATTTAATTTGCGATAGTCAACGCAAAGACGTATGTTATTGTCTTTCTTTCGAACAATAACTATCGACGAAGAATAAGCTGAAGTGGATGGTTCAATTATTTGCAGTTGAATCATTTCATCCAATTCTTTCTCGACTTGTGCTTGAAAATGAATAGGTATTGGGTATGGTCTTACTCTGATCGGATTACGATCAGTAAGTATGATGTCATGTTCTATGACATCTGTGTGTCCAGGAATGTCGGTAAGGACATCCTGATATGATTGTAGCGTAGAGGATACTTGACGTTGCTCCTCAAAAGACAAGTTCGAAGAGACGGTAACGTTTTTCCATGATTCCGTAGAAGTAAGTGGAATCGCAGGAAGAGGTAAGTTAACGTCAGAAAAAATAGTTTCCTCATCCTGTATAACGGACAGGGATGAGATGTGACCATGTTGGACTGGAGAGTCGTCCGTCGCCTGGAAAATAGGCTGCAAATAGTCTGGACGTTCAATAAACTCTGTTAGCATATTTATATGGAAGGTTTTATGCCTTCCATCCACATCGACAATATAGTCGACATCGGAAATTTTGGAGACTATAGTGTATGGACCTTTCCATGAAATGAGAAGTCTATTCTCTCTTGAGGGAAGTAAGACATATGCTTTGTCTCCAGGACAAAGTTGACGTAGGCGTCTTTTCTTGTTAGCAAATCGCCTAGCTTTTTCTTTCGCAAATTCGGAAGATGAAGTTGCTAACCTGCACGATTCGATAATCTTTTCTCTAAGAGCAATGACATATTCATATGACGATTGTGTATCATCGTCAATATTATCAGAAGTTATCAAATCGTGTAACAAGGACATCGGACCGCGCGGTTGCGCGCCAAAGACAAGTTCGAAAGGAGAAAACCCTGTATGCTCGTTGGGAACCTCTCTATAGGCAAAGAGAGCTGCAGGTAAAACCCTGTCCCAATCTTCAGGATGATCCTCCGTTATCTTGCCAAGTAAGTTCTTTAGTGTCCTGTTAAGACGTTCTACCAATCCATTGGACATTGGATGATAAATACTACTGAGAGACCTTTTAATGTCCAGCGTAGCCATTACCTGAGACATAACGTCCGAAATTAACTGAGTGCCGTGGTCCGACAGTATTTCTCCGGGGAATCCCAGACGAGAAAATATGAGCCAAAGAGCATCAGCGATATCGACAGTTGATATGCTCTTCAGAGGAATAGCCTCTGGCCAACGCGTGCACATGTCCACGCAAGTGAGGATAAATTGGTGTCCTCTGGCTGACTTAATCTTGAACGGACCAATGATGTCTATAGCCATTTTCTGAAACGGCCGAATCGGAATATCTGCAGCCTGAATAGGAGCAGCATGTCTCGGACCTCTAGACTTGACCTCTTGACAAATTTTGCAAGATCGGCAATAAATTCGGATGTCTTTATTCACGAATGGCCAAAAGAAGGACGCAAGGACTCTAGTTTTAGTTCTGGAAAACCCCATGTGTCCAGCACACTGAGAATCGTGTGCATGCTGAAGAATTAAGGCTCTCATACACTTAGGCACAAGAATTTGCGAGTGCATAGACTTGTCCGAGTGTTGTACCATCCGTACCAATATACCATTCTTCATAGTAATATACGATTTGTGATTAGTATTTTGATTGGGATCCCCTTTCTTTGCAAGAAGGAAGAATTTCTTCAAAGAAGGATCCTCTTCTTGACGTTTAACAAACGAGTCATGGGAAATCACCAAGTGCTCGTCTTGGCTATCAACTTCATTACTATTATCCGATGAAGTTGGGGGATTAAGAGCTTGAGCTCTTGTCACCACTGCATTGACCGCTTGAATGTTTCGTTCTTCCCAACTAGAAATTTGTTGCGGGGTGCATTCCTTAACCCCATGAATACGACCGATTATAAGATCCGCAATAGGATTAGGAAGAAGACATGCATGGACATCTCCTGTGAAGAAGGGAGTGTCAATCCTAATAATAGCAGTAGGATAACTTTCCATAGTACCACCAAATGTAACACATTTGATTGTTTTTCCAGTGGCACAGCAAGGATCTATCAGAGACTCCCTAACCCCGACGGTAGTACATCCCGAATCGAAAAGTACTGAGACTAGCCTATCATTTATTAGACCTTTATGTAAGATGAGAGATCCTCTCCCATCATGCGCAACTGTAGCAGGTAGAGCAGGAAGAGGGTGACCACAACTTAGAGTAGATACAGTCGATGAGTCGAACAATGTTAAGCATTGGGGGCATTCAGTTGCTCTCCCAAAATCGAAAGCACAACCAGTGATAGCCCTAGAGTTACCACTATCATTTACTGTATTACAGGCTCCATCAAACTCTTGTTGTGCAGAGTTTGCCTGTTGGAAAGGTCTTTTTTTTGTTAAATCTAGGTCTGCCTCGATTATCATTTCCCCTGTAATTATTTCGACTATCATTTCCCCTGTAATTGTTATCATATTGCCTATTGTAATCATCATTCCGGTTTGAATCCCGGTTTCTAAATTCACCATCGTCATAATCTTGACGTCGAGAATGATTACCTCGAAAGTTCGAATAGTTATTATTTGGATAGCCTTTGCGAAAGTGTCTCAAATTATTACCACTAAAATTACGAGAACTACCATCTTGTCTCCAATTCATAGACGAAGAACCATCATGTGTTGGATTACTCCGCTTCTGAGTGTAATTCTGATTACTTCCCCTATTCCAGTTTTGTTGAGCACCCTGAAATTTTTTTTTGAAATTATGGCCATATGGTGTTGCCGAAGCAGCTGGCAACCCTTCTTTCACTTTAGAATTGCTAACTGTAGCATGGGGATGCGCGGTGGCATACTGACAACAGTATTCCTCCATATCTTTTAAGTTTTTAGGCTTACGCTCATGAAGGAATGCAAGAAAAGAATCATTAACAGATGACAAAACCTTATCTCGCAATAATAAGTCCATTAGACCTTCATATGTTTTCTCAGTCTGAGACAACTCAACCCATCGTGTAAATGTACGACGTATTTTTGTAACAAAATCAGAGAAATCTACTCCATTTTCTGGCAACATTGTCCTAAAACGAAGACGATAGTCTTCTTCTTTTAGTTGGTATTTTTTTTAGCAATGCTGCTCTGACAACATCATAATTAGTCCTGTCATGTTCGTCTATTGTCATAAGAGTAGTCACTGTGTCACCTGTAAAAAATTCCATCAGTTGTTCAACATATTTTTCCTTTTTTATGTTATGCGTATCGCATAAAAATTGGAATCTATCTAGATAATCTGCTACGTCATCCTTTAAAGGATTGAAATGAGGTAGTTTGATCCTACTTACAAACTCCTTTGTCGTACTCGAAGTTGTTTGATGAGCACCTGGACTCGCCAATTTCAATTTCTCTAACTCCAAAGTTGCGAGTCTTTCATCAAGTTCCATTTTCTGTTTTCTTTCCTCATGTTCCATTTTTCTAATTTCAGCCTCAGCAGCAGCTTGAAGTTGGAGTTTTTTCTCCTCAGCAGCAGCTTGAGCTTGAAGTTTTTTGTCTTCCATTTCCATCTGGAATTTTCTTTCATCAGCTTGAGTTTTTTGTCTCATTTCCATCCTCAGCAGCTTGCTTGAGCTTTTCTCTCCTCAGCAGCAGCTTCTCTTTGATACCTTTTCTCTTCAAGTTCTAATCTTCTATTCTCAGCATCTAGCTTCTTTAGTTCAGCTTCTGCTCTCCTTTGTTCAGCTTCTGCTTTCAATTTAATTTCCTCTTTTTGTTTCTTTTCTTCTGACTTCAATGCAATGGCGAATTGAGCAGATGAATATTCTTCCAATTCTTTACCAGACTTACCAAGGGTTAACCCTTGCTGGATGAAGAAATCCAATGTAGACATTCTGTCTAATGAGATCAGAAACCTGAAAAAATTAACTAAATTACCTTTATATCCCAATCACTGTGGGCACAAGTCTTTTTTATAAAGAACTTGAATATGTATTTCACCTTGTCTCAATCTTTGTGGACAACAAGTCTTTTGGCCAAGAACTTGTATAAATATCTCATATAATAATATTTTATTAACAATCTCTATATGAAGAGTATACCTTATCAATAATAATAATACATGACCAAGTGTATGTATGTAGACTGTGTATGACAATAATGTAGTACAATCATAAATACAAAGAAAACAATACAGAACAATGACCGAAAACGTTCGCGGAAGTCAAATAAACAATACAGCAAAAAGTAAAAAAAAAAATGTTACACAAATGTGTAATGATAACCGCGAAAAATAAACAAGACAAATGGCAACACTGTTATAAACGAAAAGGTGTAAAGAAATAAACGGAAGGAATGAGAGAAGAACAGATACAAACAAAACTAATCGAAAATCAAAGAACGGAAAAATAACGAAAACAACACTAACTCATGTCGTCACAGCTAAAAAAAAATAGCAACAAAAGTCGCTAGCAAATTTCAATTAAGAAAATTGCAATCCCTACAGAACGCTTACAGTAACCCTCGATTAAGTGGCATATTTACTGTAAGACCCACCAACCGAAAACCCGCAGAAAAACACAAGAAAAATACACAAAAACAGTAGAAGTAACATAAACATATATATAGCAATCAGTATTTCAATGTGTTGCAGAACAAGTTCAGTCACAGCTGAAACTAAAGTAAATTTCTTGCTCCTTGCGAACACAGAAACAAAATGTCAAGCGCGCACTGAATGTCAAATCCACTGTAGCATAAAGTGGTATTCACGAACAAAAGTTACTATGACCTTCTCGACTTAGGACTTGCACATTGAATGTTTACAATTTCCACGTACTGTTTACAAACACTTGACCTCGAACAATGTAACTTGAATGCTCGGACATAGAAAAGTCTGTTGTTGACTGCAACGTGTAACAACCAGCAGTACTGTTCACAATAGGGACTCGCCTTCTATGCAGCTATGGTCCACGTAGCAAACGCCTCGATGCCAACTTCAGTATTTGTCCTGTTGTTGTTCAAGCAGCATTATAACATAAATGCTAGCACTGTTTATCTGGGTCAACAGTTGATGACCTATTTCTGTCCTGTTGTAGCCAAAACTTGCAAGTGTAGAATTAGCGATGTGTGTTACAGCTGTCCAGTGTGTAGCTTAGACCCACAGATCAGAAATGTAATGTGTACTTGTCCTTCTTGTAAATTTCTGGACAACACTGGAGACATCATACATGTAACAGCAACTGTAAATAGCCTGGTGGGGTGTCTGTTTAAGGCTGGAGTGCTGTATAGGATGATTTATATAGCCCCATCAGCTGGTCACCCAGAAATGTAAATTTCTGGATCCATTAATGTCACCAATAATGTTAATTGCTCGCTCTGTTCTTTTTAAACCCACAGATCTGGTCCACCAGAAATGTAACTGTCTTTTTCTCTTGTTGAGGTGATCACTGGCCCAAGACAGTATACATGTTGTTAGGTGTGTAGTGCGAGCGTATGATGAACTGAGTGTGGGTGCGAATGAAGGCGCGAATGTGTTTTTGGGCTCGTATATATGTAGACCCTGCAACCCATACACTCACATGCAGTAGTCAAGGATGCTTGGACACTGCAGGCACGTTTCAAAACATTTATTGACGAGAACACACATGGTATCAACAGGAACAGTCAGTGTAACAAGGTCATGCTGACCGGAAATCGATAGGTATACATTAGGCATTCAACAAGCTGGTAAACATTTGAATATTCGTGCATGGTCAATACAATGTTCTTCAATAATGACAGTTCGTGGCGTCGCCCTGGTATCACTGACTAAACGCGTCAGATACCTTAATCACTTTGACACATAGGTGCAACTTGGCATTCCCGCCAATTGCACTGTATTAGGCTGTAGTACATTAGCCGAAAACACAGTCCTCGTTCTGACGTCAGCTGTGTACTTCTGATAAGCAGGTTACCATCAACCCTGCAGTAATGCTTATTGTAGACATAAATACCGCCAATCTGCGGTTCCCACAATATATCTTCGTCACTGGATTTCTGGACAATATAAAGACTAATAGTCTTGGATGGCTACCTCGAGCACAAAATATAAGTTCTGAAATGGAGGATCGGTGAGCTGCAGTTCACAGACTAGGCAATCTTCTAACATGTTCTGCCACCGAAAGCATAGTAATGGAAAAAGTCGGTATTACCTGTAACCGAATCCACAGAATATAACAAGGAACTCTGCTGTCATTCCAACGCACAGAGATTCACTGGGGAAAACTGCCATCGCAGTCACTTCGAAGATTCTCCCCGAAAAACACAATGGACTCTCGTCCCTTCAGAAACCAGGACACTTCACGGCTTGCCGGAAGTCTAACTCCACTCCCGCTTAAAAAACCCTGCCTATGGGCATACGCCAGAACTGTCTACCTTTGACCCTAAAGGTCAAACACAATGAATGAATAAACAAGGGAAGACAACCCCTAATCAACCTGACATCGCAGGTAAAGACACAATTATTCTTATGATAAAACATAAGCAAATAACTTGACAGATGACTCCGTCAAAAATGACAGCAACAATTGATAAGTACGAAATACTGAAAAGGACTAAAAGTATCTATATGTTACCAAGACGAAGCCCCGACAGGGCCTAGTGCTGAATAGGACTGTTATTTCTCGCAGTATTGATACATATTACGAAATCCTGAAAAGTACGGATATTATCTATCTGCTAGCTTAATGAAGCCCTGAAAAGAAATGTTAACTACGCCAACGCTGCCCGAGCTTCCTCGCCTTCTCACGGGAGTTTTAGGATGGCAAGGACGTTACAACTTAACTCAATTTGAAAGAGTTATTATATCCAGCCTTTTTTGCACAGAAATGTCCGAAAGTGTCCTGCAACTGTGAAGACGCAGTCTCTTTCCTCCAGCGAGCTAATACTAATTGCTATGTTATAACTTCCAGCTTTTAATACAGGTGCAGATTTAAATGGGTCGGGTTTAAAAGCTACATAGACTTTTGGCACTTTTAGTTTCACTGACAAAGTAAGTCAGCTTCTATCACTCCCTAGCAAATCTCCAATCTCAATCCTAGCTTCTGGTGACAAAAGAATCTGAGTGGCGAATCATCAAGCAACGAGGTCTTATAGTAAGAAACGCGCCTACCCGAAAGTTAATTTCGCTAGTTGATTTTCCTTAAAGCCAATCACTGTTTTAGGCTAGTTCATTTTCAATTAAAAACCAACCACAAGGCTGGGCTCTTATTTCCAGTAATTCTCCCCCCTCCCCCTCCCCCCTTACCCATTATCATGATAGTTATTGGCATGACCATATTAAGTAGAGCAACTAATTGCTATTGACATCACCGGAAACCATTAAGCCATATCGCCGCCTGTCCAAATACTTCAAGATTGTTAAGAGACTTTGCCAGCAATCATTAGGTGATATGTGTCCAGATTGTTAAAATCAAGATAAACTTGGAAGTAGCATTATTCTGCAAGTCACGCCCGCCCGAGTAGACATTCTTTATTTGAAAAACCCCTATTCGATGTTAATCCGACCATATTGTTGTTAGTTGCCTCCCAGACGTGACTGGAGCAAATCAACTTGCTTCTATCAATAGCCCGTCTGTCTGAACAAACGGTAAACCAATGTTGATTTAATCATGCTGTCCCACCTGGCTGATCGTTGACTGTCCACAATTACAAGATAACACGTCATGTACGGTCAAGCCCTAAATCGTGTGGGTGTTGTCAACGATAATATATTATCGGCAGATGGAGGCATATAAGTAAGATAATGCACCGATGAAAAGGAAAAAAGGAATGTTCGCATCTGTGACGTTCTGTTTGTTTCGTCACAGCAACAATTAAGAATTACGCCTTCGAAATTTCTGAGCGTCCAGTACGTTTGTAACAAATTCCGACCAACTTGGTGCATTTTCGTGAAGTTACAGGAAAACGATGCATTAGGTCCTGGAAACTAAATTGCACATCTCATGAAATAACGCGCTTTTCCCCATCTTTTCTTGGCGCCGAGGATTTTAGACATATTCATGCTTTTGTTTGTGCGTTTTTTTTTTTCTTTTTGACAAAATTTATGGAGTTTTCCCCATTTATGTTAAGCATTTGTGGTCATTATGAAAAAGTATCTCCATCTCATATTTATAGTTAGACAAAAAACATTGCTCAACATAGATTTAAGCTTCTATTCTTAACCACTCTTTGCGTGTTATTGATTTACTTCTGAAGGAAAATAGAAATGACTACAAAGACCACATGAGAATTAGTACCGTTATCAGGACATGGAACAAAAAGAGCACAACGTAATTATTTCCCTCCGTATTTTGGTGGGTTACTGTCTCGTACAATAAGTTAAAAAAAGCAGTTTTAATTGCATGTCGAAATATATGGATATCAAAATAATATATACCAATCTGAAAACTCAAATGTCAATCCATTCTTATTGTATGATCGCTTTATAATTATTTTAAAGGTAAATTATTCCATTATTGCACTCTGAGTAACAAAAATATTACGTTGAATTGCATTATAGGAAAATAATGTGCAACAACATTCGACCTAATTATTTTCCCGCCTGAACTGGTCAAGCCCCTTGCACTAAACCAAATATCGTTATACAGGCAGACCTTGAAGATCACTTGTTAGATAATGACAAAGTTCACAGCTGTACCGTCTTAGGAAGTACAATTTAAAAATAACAGCACGTGAAAGAGGTGAGGTCGTCAGTTCTGGGGCTGAGAATTATAAAAGTGCTTTTCACTCAGTCAGTCAGCCGATTATAAATCCTTGATGTTGCTGGGGAGCACTGGATACGGCTGTTGTACCTACATTAACTGTAATAGGGAGTTCGTGTGTCAGAAAGCCGGTTTCAAAAATTAGCATAAAAGAAATTAACGGGCTTAAAATTTAAATTAGAGGGTGATAAATCTGTGACTTACTGATTTGTAAGCAAAGGACGATAATCCAAAAAATAGTCACCAGCAGTAGTGTTTTTACGCCCCCTTGAGAGAAAAAGTGCTGACTCAAGTTTTCAGCTAACTGAGCGAAGTAGACTCGCACGGGAAAGTCGTATTTGAGGGAACTGTTTTGAGAAAAACTTGATCTAGAAGTTTCGAAAATAGTCGAAATGGTAAATCGACGTATTAGTCTTGGCAGTCAGATCTGAAACGCGTTTAGCGTTAGGAAGTAATTTTGCTTGAGTGTGTTAAAGATAACGTGTCTAGAGCAATTGAGAGGTATCATCGGACAATATGCCAAAATAATAGAATTTGGATGCTTCTGTGGTGACATAATTATGAAACTATTGTCTAGCCGCTCAATCGCTTATATCATCACAATTGTAGATGACAGTTTCATTATTTCCTTCTGAGGACAAGATTTGTCAGTGTTGCCAGTACGAAATGTGTATGAGTAATGAGAAGAACAATAGGCAGCAGCTAGCCATGAGAAGTGAAAATAATAGACCTTGGTAGAAATAGTCATCCCTGGCTGTAGGCCAGTCCTTCTAAAAGATACATTAAGTAAATCTCACTAAGACCCGGCACGACAGAAGATAGAAGATCAACAGAGATAAATTAGAACAACAATAGGAACAGCGAGTACCTGAGATAAACACTATGACAAGAAATTACAGACAACAGTTGTTCTCAAGCCAGGCCCACCATAGTAGACAGTATTAAAATACAG
This sequence comes from Oreohelix idahoensis, assembly GCA_024509875.1. NCBI lineage: Eukaryota > Metazoa > Mollusca > Gastropoda > Stylommatophora > Oreohelicidae > Oreohelix > Oreohelix idahoensis. The sequence continues at coordinate 623,765 of JAMPIV010010618.1, forward strand.
AATCAGTGACAGTGAACAAAGATTGTAGAGAGAGAGAGAGAGAGAGAGAGAGAGAGAGAGAGAGAGAGAGAGAGAGAGAGGATGACATTTAGTTTTGCCTATGGAGGTTTTTGCTGTATCAAATTTACCAGCCTCATAAGGAAGGTAGGGCACGTCATTATTTCAACCCTTGATCTTCGGATAAATAAACTTCACAATTTACGTTCACTGCTGTCCGAGTGAAGTATATTCGTCAAGGTATTAAATCATCAATCAACTGTCAGTATGTACTTTGGTAATCGTCTGTTATGAACTGTTGTCATAACACCATCAACCAATAACCTGCCTACTGTTTAAGGTGGTGATACGAACCCACTATACAATCATCATCATCAGCGTATATGTCAACGGCCACATGGATGTCACAGAGTGTTTTGAGGATATTTTGCAGGTGTGAATGTTCCCATGCTCCAGCGGGAGTTTATTAGTTATGGGAGTTGTTGTGAGCGGAGAATGCGTGCATTGTAATGATTTAGCTACACGCAGGGTTGTGAGCATTGCTTGAGACAAGTTGTTAGCTTTTGTGATGCGTGAATGAAGATCAGTGGAGCGTGAAAGGGTTTCACGGGTTTTAGTGAATACGCATGAAAGGGGCAGTCAGCGGGAGGAGTGTGTTGGTTGGAGACGTGTGTTGGGTCAGTAGAGCAGACAGCAGACAGGAGTCAGCGTAGAGTGTAGAGAAGAGAAGGGTGGATGTCTATAGTAGGACGCGAGTAGAGGGCCGGAGTTGTGTTGTAGACGTTGCAGTAGTTATTCATGGAGTAGCCTATTTGTGGCTGTAGTTATTCCGAGAAGCAGAGTGTGTGCGGATGCTCGGTATGTATCTAATATTTGTAATGGCCCTACGTCCATTGTGACTTATTTGTGAATCTAATACATTGTTGGAGATTGACAGAGCTGTTGGAGTTAGTACTTTATTCCTAGACAGTGAGCTATACGAGCGGTGTATAAGTGTTGTCTAACTTACATCCACCCACATACACCCTACTCGTCACAGTGGGGGCTCGTCTGGGATTTGAACCCGGGACCTCTCGCAAGAGTCAGGTAGTAGAAGACCTTCTGGTTGTTTTAAATGTGGATCACCACGCCATGGAGCAATATTTTGTGATAAGCCTGAACCTCAGTCTGTGGCCGAGCCTCAGACTAGCACTCAGGGTAGTCCACAGAAGAGCCAGCGTGAGGAGTACAGATGCTTTCTATGTAATGGGATTGGCCACCTTCAATTTGATTGTCCTAATAGGAAGTTTGAACGCGCAAGTTCGGTGGTAGTCTTAGATACATTCAACAACGAGAGTTGTGACGGGTGCAGACCACTTTTTCATAAAGATGAAACACCAAATCTGATTTGTGGCCACCCACTTCCATGTTTGTCAGCAGTTCATACAGATGGTAACATAGTCTTGCATCCAGGGTACGTAGGACATAAAGTTGTATCCGTCTTAAGGGATGCCGGGTGTACGACAGTTGGGGTGCGGAGATCGTGCGTTGAAGGGTCTCGTTGGTTGGGGCAAACTGCTCGATGTATCACTTTTGGTGGCAGGGTGGAATTGTATCCTCTGGTGTTGATAGATATTGATACGCCATTCTTGCGGGGTAGGGTAAAAGCATGTGTTCTTGACGATAATGCGGTCGCTGATCTGATACTTGGAAATATTCATGGTATCAAAGAGTGCACTGATGAGGATATAAAACTATGGAAGCACAAACATAGAGACGATACTTATGGAGGAACTACTAGATTGCTAGGAAAATCTAGGGTAATTCCTGTAGTTAGCATGTCATCTGGTAATGTCCGAGTTGCTGATACTTCAGTATTAAATTTAATTTCACCCCAACAAGAAGATATATCGTTTCCAAAACAGTTTGGTCAACCAGAAACTAACATTGAGAGGCATATTAAATCAGCAAAAGAATTGGGTGAACGGAAGATGAATATTCAGGAAAGGGCAGTAAATGAAACAAAGGAGAACTTTACTATGCCAATAAAAAGTGAATGTTATGGATCTGTCAAATATCCTGAGACAGACCGGATAAAAGAAGAGCGCAGAAAGCTGATTGAGAAGTATCGCAGAGTAGGTCGTGGTGCTCGTATACCACATGAGAAACATTACATAAGAGAAACCAGTGACTTAACAGATTCCAGACACTTTAGAGGAAGCCGCATGAGTAGTAATGATTACTGTGGTAATTTTCAAAGTAAACGTCAGATTCGATTTAGAAACAGGTACAGAGGACAAGATATAAACAGAGGATTTTGTTCCAGCAGACCAAGCTATAGTGAACAAAATGGTGGATAAATATACAGAGGTAGTTTCAGAAGAGATTGCCGCTGGGCAGACAAAGAGAGAGTAACCATCTTTACAGTAGGGCACATCGTAGATGGAATGATGGTGGTGAGAGCTATTGTTGTAGCTTTGATAGTAGCCGAGGATGTCGTCATCGTAAATGGAGCAGCTACCCTGAAGAATATGACCAAGGCTGAGATTAATATGATGCCGGAAGGGGCTTCTGATAGTATTATATTGAAATTACATAGCCCGAAAACTAACATCACTAACTCAGAAGGGAAGGCCTAACAGAGTGATTTGTACAAATAAGTGTCAAAAGTGACTTAGATAAAATTTGAAAATATTTTTGCAAGTAGTCAACTTTTGTTGCTTTCTGATTTAGACAAAATTTTCTTTTTCAGAGCAGATGCTTCAGCATTGATCATAGAGAGTTGCAACAAGTTTTCTGCAGTCTGCCAAGTCACCAAGCAGCTGAACAGTAACCTTACAACAGTTTGATGTAGGACAAGATACCAGACTAGCGGATTTTGGTTATAATAAAACATGTTTACTTGTAGTTATATTTGTATAAGTTTGATGACTTTACATGAAGTTTGTATATTGTGCATACATTACTTTGATATGAAAATGAATTTTGTTTAACTTCAAAGATATTGAATGTGATTATCGCTAGAATAATTTGTATGCTATTAATGTGGGTTGATGTATTTTGTATGGAAGCATTGTTTACTTTGATGGTGTATTTTAGGTTTGATGATGTATAGGACTCCCATCTCTGTCCTCACGGTGAAAAACCCCGGTTTTTCACGTGGGGAAAGGGGTGGATGTCACAGAGTGTTTTGAGGATATTTTGCAGGTGTGAATGTTCCCATGCTCCAGCGGGAGTTTATTAGTTATGTGAGTTGTTGTGAGCGGGGAATGCGTGCATTGTAATGATTTAGCTACAAGCAGGGTTGTGAGCATTGCTTGAGACAAGCTGTTAGCTTTTGTGATGCGTGAATGAAGATCAGTGGAGCGTGAAAGGGTTTCACGGGTTTTAGTGAATACGCATGAAAGGGGCAGTCAGCGGGAGGAGTGTGTTGGTTGGAGACGTGTGTTGGGTCAGTAGAGAAGAGAGCAGACAGCAGACAGGAGTCAGCGTAGAGTGTAGAGAAGAGAAGGGTGGATGTCTATAGTAGGACGCGAGTAGAGGGCCGGAGTTGTGTTGTAGACGTTGCAGTAGTTATTCATGGAGTAGCCTATTTGTGGCTGTAGTTATTCCGAGAAGCAGAGTGTGTGCGGATGCTCGGGATGTATCTAATATTTGTAATGGCCCTACGTCCATTGTGACTTATTTGTGAATCTAATACATTGTTGGAGATTGACTGAGCTGTTGGAGTTAGTACTTTATTCCTATACGAGCGGTGTATAAGTGTTGTCTAACTTACATCCACCCACATACACCCTACTCGTCACAATAACCATACATGTACAACATTGGAACCAACAGAAGAAGAGCAGAACAAAGAAGTGGTAAAATAAGTGCAAACAACCGCAGCTTCACTTCACTTACTTGCTTGTTCCATCCACTCTTGAAGTGAAGAGTAGCGAGGAGCTGTCGTTTGTGTTCTTGAGCTAAGTGTGTCGCATTGGCTGCTGTGAGCCCATGTTGTTGAAGGATGTCTGTGATGGTGTCTATGCAGATGTCTCTTGGACTTCCCCGTGCCCTCAAACCAGATCTTCTACTGTTCCAGGCGCATAGTGGTAACTGATCGGGCTTCATTCTTGTGAGATGGACAAACCACTTAATGTGTTTATCTCTTTATACTTGATGCAGGGTGTAGTCCCTACACTTTTTCTGATATCATTATTTCTTATTATGTCTCTCCTTGTGAAATTAATGGCTTTTCTTAAGCATTTCAACTTCAAAGACGTGGTTGTCCTCTCCAGTACTTTGGTCAGGGACCATGTTTGACATCGATAGCGAAATGTATACTATTTATCCCTGGCATTTAGTTTCCATCATGATATTTTGATGTTTGCGAAATGGTGGCAGCTGATAAATCACTGCACTGGTTTTTTGACATCTTGCTTAAGCCAGAACGTTATGAACGGAAATAACGGTGGTCTATAAACACAAAACACCGACCATCGACATCATCATCATCATCCTTTTCGTTCCATTTGGAGCATGGAATCACTGCTACAGATTGTTCACAGGAAGAAGCCTATGTTCACACGAAGAAGCCTATGTTCACACGAAGAAGCCTATGTTCACACGAAGAAGCCTATCTTCACATGAAGAAGCTTATGTTTACATGAAGAAGCCTATGTTTACACGAAGAAGCCTATGTTCACACGAAGAAGCCTATGTTCACATGAAGAAGTCAATGTTCACATGAGGAAGCCTATGTTCACATGAAGAAGCTTATGTTCACATGAAGAAGCCTATTTCAAAGCTCATGCTCTTGCAGTGGTGGCTTCTATATCAATTTATGTTGTGTGATGAGGTTGTCAACCCCAAGTACAACCTGACATTTGTCATCTCTTAAGACTTGACAGAGAGAACAGTAACCTTGTTCTTTCTTTGTCTCCTAAACCCCCCCACACCTAGCATAAGGATCCCCATCTCTCCCTCATTGGCGAATCCAAAGGTGGGGGGGGGGGGACGGGGTGGTCTCTTCTCTCTTAGGACTTTGAAAACAGTAATTCATATCAACTGCTCCAGTACCTCCCTCCCCACTTGAGACTTAAATGTAAGTAAGTGGTAGGTCGGACGACGGACGAATTAAAATATGTCTGGTACTGGACAATGGTAAGTGCCCTAAAGGTTACGAACGAAGTTTGCAAGTAATACTACGTGGCGGGACAATGAAAGACAATGAAGGGAACAATTAGACAAAAGACGGCGCCAGGCAGGCGACACAAAGGGACTTCACTCGAGCCGTTAAAGCAGAGGATTATGTGACAAGAGGCGGATAATTTCTGTATTGGATGGCCAAACCCAAATTTTAAAAAATGTTATGCTGTAATTAAAATATGTATGAATTTTTATCAAATTTTTTCTCTTTTTAGTTGTACCTTACTTTTATGTAATTATGTTATAAATAATAATTTTTTTAAATAAATGTTTTTTATCTACTGTATAATAAAACTATTCGTAATTTTGTTTTTTTAATTGTTTAAAAATATGGGAAAATAAGTAACGGGCAGGGATAGTCTTATCATTCTGATGTTTCGCCGCTCCCTTGGAAAACTAATAGATCCACCAGTGCCTCCCCTTCCCCTTTTAAGCTACACAGAGCTAACCTGAAGAGCTACAATCCTATTTTCCACGAGGAACCAAAAGTATCATTCTCATCAACCTGTAGTTCGATTTAGAGCGTACGTCTTAACCAGGTCTTGCATAGCTATTATGTTCTACACCATTAACTTAAGTGCTTTTTAAATTTCTTCTGTATCCTTTTTATAACCATCATAATACGTTTAATTTCTTCTATATCCTTTTTATAACCATAATAATACTTTTAATTTCTTCTATATCCTTTTTATAACCATCATAATACGTTTAATTTCTTCTATATCCTTTTTATAACCATCATGTTACGTTTAATTTCTTCTATATCCTTTTTATAACCATCATAATACGTTTAATTTCTTCTATATCCTTTTTATAACCATCATAATACGTTTAATTTCTTCTATATCCTTTTTATAACCATTTCAAGACGCAGCAATAGAGACCGCAGTCAGCGACTCATAGCTTGACTGCCTGCGTCAGGACCAGCGAACCAGAGCTGGTCAAGACCGTGCTCCACCTCCACGTGGTGGTCCTGGAAACAGTCTGCAGCAGTGCAGGCTGGCTGAGCGAGTACGGATCGCAATGGGAAGGCAAACCCGGTCCTAAAAATTGCTGTGCAGAAGTCGGATGTGTCGACCGAAAGGTGCAGATATCACAGCTACGCTGGAAACAGACACAACACAACCACCGTCCTTTTCAGGGCGAACGAGGAAGAAGAAGAAGAAGAAGAAGTAACCATTATAATACGTTTAATTTCTTCTATATCCTTTTTATAACCATCATAATACGTTTAATTTCTTCTATATCCTTTTTATAACCATCATAATACGTTTAATTTCTTCTATATTCTTTTTATAACCATCATAATACGTTTAATTTCTTCTATATCCTTTTTATAACCATCATAACACGTTTAATTTTCGTTCCGTATAGGGCATGGAGCTACCACTTACAGAATACCCGCATCAAGAATTCACACGTTTCTACAGCGGTGTTTTCTGTAGCAATTAATTTTACTTGATTTGGTTACCAGTGTTATGTACTACCTCATATAAGTTGCCTAAGAAAAGATTAGCTTTTTCTGCTGCTCATCTGTGGGACAATCTTCCACACGACCTAAAAAACATGCTTAGTCCATGTTCATACAATCGCAGACTTTTTAAATACATCATGAGTGTAGATTATATAACATCTTAATTTAGTTATTTTCCCAAATCCAATACCATAATTACCGCCGTAAGTACGTCGGTCGGTCACATCATACACTCCGTCATTTGCGTACTTTTCTATTTACGATAGAGCACATTAACTTTCAACCACAGTTAAGGGGGTGCAACTGTGGTTGAAAGTTAGACAATAATTGTATTGTTTCCCGTATATGTACTCTCCCGAAAATAGAAAAGTGCGCAAATGACGGCGTGCATGAACAGTTTGGTTATGGGAAGAAGCCAACAACACAATTGATAAACATTACATGAACTGGAGACAGGAAGGTGCGGAGATGCAGATTAAATCAACAGACAATCAAGATACTCTTCTGTCCAGTTTCATTCGGCAAACGGATTTAATTCATCCTTTTCTTAAAATTAACCTTAAAATGTAAGTTTTTGATTGTTTCTTCAAGACAAAATTTTAATTTAAAGTTCTTCTTCTCTTCTTAGATCCTTAACCACCGACCGTCAAAGCAGTCAGTGGCCATCATGCCTAGTGGCGTCTTGTAGGGCAACAACAAATTGATTCCACTTTGCTCCGTCGGTGGCCATCCTTCGCACAGTGCCCCAACTCTGGTTCACCCCTTGCATCCCAGCCTCCTCAGCACTCCGCCAAGCCGCCTCCGGTCGGCCTCTCTCCCGCCCCCCAGGGGTCCAAAGCACAGCTGTCCCTGCGACGGCATCGGGGTCTCTTCTGAGGACATGACTGTTGAGTAGCAAAATGTGTGTTGTGTATAAATGTCCCGTGGATGATGTCACATTTGCCACACAATGTTGAGGGTGTTGTATTTCATCTGCTTTCCAAAGGTACGATAATACTGGCCTTTGCAGAGTAGTGTACCACCCTCAGACACCAGGGATGATGAGGCATAGTAACATGGTGTCTTTAATCTGGTTTAAGTGTGTGACGTAAGGGTAGAGTCAGATAGCTACAGTATCATACATGGACGTCACATCAGATCATACAACGTAGAAAGTCAATAAAGCTTTTAACAGCAGTGATGTTTTATAGTAATATATATATATTGTGTACGCCACAATGACAAGATGCATGGACATCGTTATGCAGAAAACATCACAGGTATAGTACAACAGTCATTGTATCATCGACGTAGTCAGTTCAACAGGCACAGCAGACAGCATCATAATAATGTACATCATATGCCTTTTAGGATATCGTAATCAGCTGTACATGTAGTCAGGTAGTAAACTTCCCCTTTCCATAAGAGCTAGTAGGTATCAACTAGGAGATTAAATCTAGTACCCTATATTTGACCTCAACAAGACAGGCATGTCTTTCGAGCGTCACATTATTGTCCTCTATGTTCCTCAAACAGCAAAGGTATCAAACCTAGATCCATCAATAAAGTTCAGGAAGCAAATAGTCCGTAGGACAGGCATCAATCGATGCGTGACAATATAAGTGGATCGTGAGCTGAGCAAACTTGTCATAACATAGACTTTATAATAAGGCAGGCTAAGCAAAAGTCAACATCACAAGATGGCGATAAAGTTACTCAGCAAAAAGATGCAATTACCTGTTCATCAGGAATTAAAGCACATAAATCACATATGCCTCCAGGCATTTGGAATAACATAGAGATATATCATCTCAAAAAAAGGAACAACAATGATGAGGACTCCTTCCTGAATAATCTAAGCGAAGACGCTAGCACATCGCTACGTCTCGCCTTACCAGCATTTCTGCTCAGACTGACCTGGGCGGAAATCATTTAAACAATGCCACAAACAGAGACATGCGCAGAACACGCGAATCGAATACAACTCAGCTAAACTTACGAAACGAAGAATGTTCTACGATGTTCGACTAAAGACTCGAACCTTAAAAGGAAATGAATCTTGAAACATTGCGATTGCCAACTGTTTTCTAAGAACTGGCGATCTGAGCGCTCCATATATGGACATGACTCAAAATCGTTCACACAACTATCGACAACCCTAGCTATCAAGATAAGACAACTTCTTGACGATAGCTATCAAGATTAGACGACTGTAGAAATAAAAGTGACTACAATTTCATGAGTTACTTCCCATGCATTAAAAAATTAACTATAGTCAGAATGCATGGTCAGAATAAGTTGCGACAAGTTTAGCGCAACAATGACCAACCCAGCTCCAGCGCCCGCCAGCCACGATGGCGCGCACGTCCTCCCGCCTGCCACGAGCAAGCAGATTCCGGCCGGTGATGGCACTCGGCCAAAAGACTCGGTGAATCCCCCCCCCCCCCCTTCCCAGGCACGCTGTGTGAAAAAAGGACAACTTCGACATCCCCCTCTCTGCAACTCTCCAGCACCCCGCACCACAGAGAAGCACAGAAAGCACACAGCTCCGATATAATCTTAATTCTGCGCTTGTGCTGCACTGGGAGGACCTCCAGATGCCGCCTAGGCCAAAGAAGGCTGCTCCTGCCCCACCCATTCCGACGCCGATGTCCCCGCCTGCCCCACCGTCTGGTGTCACCACGCCTCCCAGGCATGTGAAGGCACCCGTCTGCACCAGCCGCTGACTCCCCACTGACATGGGCCCAGGGTTGCTCACACTGAGCGTCATGACCCCAGACCTCCCCAAATTGATGCCCAAGCCCACCCGCCGGCCAAACTTACCAAGTCCATCCGTTTCCTCCCGGATGCGCCGACGCGAATGCGCCAGCAGCGCAACGCCATCTGCACACCCCAGATCCCCCAACGTAGAAAATGCAGTCCATCCCTCCCGGACCGGCCCGCGCCATCCGGCGCACCACACAGTCCATGACAGTCAAAAACAGAGTGGCCGACAAGGGGCATCCCCGCCGCACCCCCGCCCCCACCCCGAAGGCCAGGCTTCGGCTTTCACCATTGACAGTCATACGAGCCACAGACTCCGAATGGCCATCCCGCAGCAAAGTTTGTTCATTTATTGTTGTTTCCGTAAATTCATTGTTTTTTTTTTACATAGACAGGGGTGTCAGCCCTATGCTAAAACCCCCAACTTGGAGGACCAGGGTACCAGCTTTTGTCTGACCTCTACCCACACAGACCAGTCCAGCTTGGTTGAACCTACCAGGAGTAAAACTCCCACTGGCATAGCTCTGGGGATTGTCAGGGTACGCAAGCTGCCATACCGCTGCAAGGTATTTAAAGTATTGCAGACTTATTATTTGTCGTGAAACGAGTGTAACCCACTACTTTGTTAATCACTATGTCGAGATACAGATTTGCTTCAACCAATCAACGAGCAACGTTCACCAGTCTCTGAGACAGAATAAATTAACGGCCATCATGTTCACGCAAGATGGCGGATTAAAACTGAATAAAATTAGGCTGTACAGCGTTTGGGACTAAACCGGAGGAAACCAATCATTTTGCTCCGCCAGGAACCAACCAAACGCTTTCTTTAAGCATTCACCTACCTATATAATCGGGCGGATTTTATGCATAATCACACATCACCGACGCGACGCCAGAGATACCGACCGACTGAAGAGGAGAAGTTGTCACCTTGATTTATAGCTGACCTGGAGTGCAATGACCTGCAGTCTGCTTTGCTAAGTCGAGTCAAAATCTGGCCGGTTTGAATCTTAGAGGGTAAATATATTTACGATAACCTTTAGGAAAATAGGCTTTCAGCAGGTCTATAATGTTGGTATTTGTTGTGTGTCATTTATACTACCTATCAGGTTACTGATTGTATCTTGGGGAAATTAAGTATAATGATTGTATTTCCTATTATGATTGAATAGACAAAGACTAATAGGACTCATACCTCAATCTATTGTCTCCTATAACTCAATCTATTGTCTCACATGACTTCAGTCTATTATCTCTGATAAGACCAACTGCCATATAACCAAAACGGTCCTTGTTAGACTCAACCTATTGTCTCCTATACTTCAATCTGTTATCTCAGACCAACTGCAATATAACCAAAACAATCCTTGTTAGGACTCAACCTATTGTCTCCTATACTTCAATCTATTATCTCAGACCAACTGCAATATAACCAAAACAGTCCTTGCTAGGACTCAATCTATTGTCTCATCTAACTCCAATCTATTGTCTCATATAACTCCAACCTGAGATATCACCAAGCAGTCCTCGTCGCATATACTCCTATCATAAGAACATAACGTTATTGTTAGGATATATTATAGCACTTGTCAGAGAGGGCCTGGTATATTATAGGGGGAAGGACATTGTTGTATCACACCTAGGTGTACATATTATTGGATGTATTCATGTATTGAACTTATATTATGGGATGTATTCATGTATTGAATGTATTCATGTATTGAATTTATATTATTGAATGTATTCATGCATTGAATTTATATTATTGAATGATATCCATGTATTAGTTTATCAGAAAGAATGTTTTGCAAGTAGACACCTGTCTTGTCTCGCTATTGCTAAATCATACTGAGCCATGTTGTCATTCATCCTACATGCAGACACTGAGACACGCTCATATCATATACAATAGAAATAGGTGGGCTTGAGGACAGAAATTAGCCCCTATTTTTCCTTGTTACAGGTTTTATACGTGTCATAAAAACTGAGATCGTGGGTCGTCAATCCAGCTGCCTGGAACTCCGCAGGAGCATAGAGGTTGTCAAGACTCTACATCTTTAGTCCCCCTCAGCCTTGGGTGGGCTAACGAAACGATCAACAGCTGGTGTTTTGTGTCAACCAAACCAAGAAGGACAGCACTTCTAAGAGATGAGTACACATTAGTACCATTTCTGTCGGCATTGTGAGCAAAATCTAAGTCAATGAAGAAAACGTGAATTAGCGTAGCAAGAGACAAAAATAACAGCATAACTGATAAGTGTTATATCCTTAATTAACAGCACAGCTGATACATGTACTATAATTGAATAACAGCACAGCTGATATAATTTTTGTTCCTATAATTGGAAAACTTGTTGTAATATTTATTTACATATCTATATAAATATAAATATTTGTAAATCATATGTAAACTTACAAATTCATTACATTCCATTTTTCAACATTCACCCTTCAGCACAAGAGTAGATAGTGTATATACTAAATAAAATATAAGGAAATTGTATTTGAACGACTTGTCAATTTTATCTTTGTTAAGTAAAATCTGTTTCCTTGTTTATTAATATCACAGTTAGTTACACAGCGGAGGTGGCACTTTATGTCGGTCTCCTCTCTACTATTGTTTCGAGATCAGAACATTCACAGCCGTAACTAATTTGTGATACCAGTAGTTCTCTCAGACACTGGGACTTCACCATTTTCTGCTGAAATTCTATTTCTGTAATTTTCAGTACTATACTGATCCTACAGCCAAATAAAACCTCTCGCCACACTGGGGGCTCATTCCTGGGATATTTCTGTATATCTTGAGCCATACTTAGTCTATTTATCTATCTACTAACTCTATCTTGTGCCACCCATAGATAACATAAGAAACAGATTTTTGAAAAAAAATTCTATAATAGTATTTAAAAAAAAAAAAAAAAAAAAAAAAAAAAAAAATTTCTTAGGAGGAGTACCATTTAGTACTCAGTAAATAGTTGATGCTCACAAAGTTGCACGGAAATTATTTGTTCATTTAAATTAATTAAGTTTAATTACAATAATTGGGTTATAGTAAATTTACATACCCTATCTAAGTAACGCCATGGCTGATCTAGTGAAGTTCAGGACTGCGATTATGCAGATGGGTAAGGAATTAAACATGACAGGTGATGCTCTTACTCAGTATGTCACAACAGAAGTGGACAAACACATGGATAGGGAAGAAAGAAAGTTGCAATTAGAGACAGAAGCCAAAAAGACTGGCTGAAAGAAAAAGCTGGAAGAAAGAGAAGCCAAAAGACTGGAAGCTGATAGAGAAGACAAAAGACTGGAAGCTCAGAGAGAAGAAGACAAAAGAAGACTGGAAATTGAAGCCAAGAAATGGGAGGCTGAAAATGAGGCAAAGAAAATTGAAGCTGAGGAAAGGAAATTACAAGCAGAGAGAGAGACCATCAGTTGAGATTAAAAGAGCTTGAAATTCAGGCAAATACTGGCAATAATGGTGGTAGCTCACCTCACTCAGAGAGTAGCTCCAGCCAGAGCACCTCAAGTGGGGCCATGAATTTTCATCTGGACCCATTTGTTGAAAAAGAAGACGCCATTGAGTCGTACCTGGATAGATACGAAAGACTTGCCACTACCTATGGCTTAGTGAAAGAAAAGTGGAGTCTTAAACTATCTCAGGGATTGAGAGGTGTTGCCTACGATGTATATTTGAAGCTCTCAAGAGATGACCAGGAAGATTATGAAATCCTGAAGCAGGCACTGCTTGTGAGATATGAAAAGAACTCAGAATCATATAGAAAGAAATTCCGAACAGCTAAACTTCTTCCAGGAGAAAACTATCACCAATTCTCTGCTAGATTGGAAACCTATTTGGAAAAATGGAGTAGTTTAGGAAAGTGTCAGGATCTGAAAGAAATGATAATGATGGAGCAAGTGAAAGAGTCCATGCCTCAAGAAATGAGGAAGTTTATCATGGAACAAGGAGCACAGAGATTGGAAGATATTGTAACTGTTGCTGAGAGATATCAAGCAGCTCAGGCAGAATTATTAGGAAATAAGAAGAAGCAGGGTGAAAACTTCAAATCATCACAAAACTATACCAAATATGAACAAAAGGACCATACCACAAGGAACAAACAAAGATTTGACCAAAAGGACAAAAACCCTCTAAGATCGGATAAGACACCTTACCGGAAGGAAGGAAAGTGGTGTAAAACTTGTCTAATGAGTAACCACAATACTGCGGACTGCAGAAGGAAGAATCCTCCTCATCATGCTGCATGTCTTACAACAGGGAATCAGGGAAGGAAGGAAATGGCAGTAAGTCAGAAAGACTTCCATCATCCCCCTGTCTGTGAGGAAGTGACCGTGAATGGCACTCAAGTACTGTGTTTATATGACACAGGATTGGACTTTGATTCAGTTGTGTGCTCTTCTCTAGTGAGTCCTGACCAGATAACCACAGAAACAGTGGAAATCAGAGGACCTATCAAGGGAGCAAGAACCATGACATTACCCATAGCCCGAATCAACATAAGATCTCGCTATGTGGAAGGAGAAATCAAAGCAGCAGTGATGGACGACCCCATTTACCCTTTGATTTTGGGGTGTAGGTATGTTTTCCTTGGAGAACCTATAAAACCTGTAGTTATGGCAACAGTCCAGACCAGGGAAAGCTCCAGGAAAATGGAGGAGAATCCTATCAATACTCATCCAGAAGAGATGAAAAAGGCTCAAGCAGCAGACAGCACATTGAAGCCTTGTTTTGGCAAATTGCCTAAAGCACATAACCCTCCAGAGAAAGGAGACTTGTATATGAAGAATGGCCTACTATACAGAAAAGCTGGAACAGGACCTAAAGGGCATGGACAGCTTGTAGTGCCAAAATCTTACAGGGAGAAGGTTATGACGCTAGGACATGCTATACCCTTCAGTGGACATATGGGAATAGGGGCCACTGGACAAAGGATAGCCTGTCACTACTTTTGGCCAGGAATTACAGAGGACATAAAAAGATATGTAAGATCCTGTCCAGAATGCCAAAGAGTAGCTCCTAAGAATAGGACTGCACCAGCAACACTGGGAGAAATGCCTATTATGGGAACCCAGTTTGAACGTGTTGCAGTGGATATTGTTGGACCCCTCACTAGGACCAAGAAGAGAAATGCATATATCTTAACCTTGGTTGATACTTGCTCTATGTGGGGAGAAGCAGTGGCCATGTCAGCTATAGATTCAAAGCATGTGGCAGAGGCACTGTTGACAATATTCACCCGATTTGGTTTCCCGCATCAGATATTGACTGACAATGGGTCTCAGTTTAAGGGAAAGCTAACACAAGAAGTATTCAGGATATTTCAAGCCAGGCACTATCATTGTAGTCCCTACCATGCCCAAGGGAACGGTCAAGTAGAGCGGTTCAATGGTACGCTAATTTCAATCCTTAGAAAGCTGGCGAGTGAAAAACCTGATACTTGGGATACATACTTACCCGCTGCACTATTTGCATATAGGGAAGTACCCCACAATTCAACTGGATTGGCTCCAGCTACATTGTTGTTTGGAAGACCAATAAAAGGTCCACTGGAAGCATTGCTGCGGACATGGACTGATGAAAAGGCAGAGGAAACAGTGACTTCCTCATACCAGTACGTCAACGAGTTGACATCTCGATTGAAAGCAGGTTGGAAACTGGCCAATGATAACTTAAGACAGGCCAGGAGGAAGCATGCTGCGTACTACAACAAAAAAGCAAAGGATAGGGAACTGGAGGTGGGTGAAAAGTTGTTATTACTGTTGCCAAGCAGCAATAATAAATTGCAGATTGGATGGCAGGGACCCTATGTCATACTGGAGAAACTTTCCAGGACCAATTATAAGATTGACAAGAAAGGAAAGGAGAAGGTATATCATGTCAATCTTCTTAAAAAATACTATGACAAGGAATCATCAGAAGTTGCACATATCATGGGCCTAGCCATTGCAACAGAAATGCACGGTGAACCACTTCACTCTATGGAGTATCCACTCACAACTACGGAGGATTATGTTCAAGTAAATATTAGTGAACATTTAACTCCAGAGCAGAAGAAGAGGGTTCAGAAAGTGTTGGAAACCCATGCTGATGTGCTCACAGATAAGCCAGGTCGTACGAATCTGTTAGAGTACGACATGAAGGTTACAGACCCTACCCCAGTATGCATGAGAACATACCCTATACCCTATGCGAAAGCCCAAGCACTAAGGGAGGAAGTTGATTATCTGTTGAAGGAGAAAATTATCTCGAAGTCAGACTCTCCCTATAGCTCAAGTGTGGTGCTATTGAGAAAACCGAGTGGTGAACACAGGTTATGTATTGACTACCGGAAGCTTAATGCGATCACAGAATCTCAGGTGGACCCATTACCTGACACCAACCAGCTGTTCTCTACACTGAGTAAGGCTAGGTATTTATCGAAGGTAGATCTAAGCATGGGATACTACCAAATACCAGTGAAACCAGAAGTTAGGAAAATGCTGGCATTTAGTACATCAGACGGACACTACGAGTTTAATGTACTACCCTTTGGGCTGAAAAATGCTCCAAGTATCTTTTCAAGAATGATGAGGAAATTGTTGGAACCTCTACAAAATCCCCATATCGCTAACTTTATGGATGACATTCTTGTTGCTACAAACACATTTGAAGAGCATATAGTAGCGCCCTCCATGTTGTTTGACAGATTGAGAGCCACTGGATTGACTGCACGTCCAACCAAGTGCTATATCGGTTGTAAGGAGTTGGAATTCTTAGGTCACACTATTTCTACAGGTCATATGTCTCCTGACCCAAAGAATATAGAGAAGTTAAAGAAGGCACCCAGACCTCAAACGAAGAAAGATGTGAGATCATTCGTGTCATTATGTGGGTTCTATCAGAAGTACATACCCCACTTTAACTCTCTGTGTGCACCGTTAACTAACTTAACGAAGAAAGGACAGCCGGACAAAATCCAATGGAATGCTGATTGTGAAAAAGCTTACACAGAGCTAAAAGCAAAACTCACCAGCAAACCCATCCTTACTCTACCCGATATCACACAGGAATTTGTATTAAGGACGGACGCTAGCAGTATAGGTATTGGTGCAACTCTCTTGCAGAAATCAAAAGCCCAGCCGGAGGAACTTTTACCAGTCGCCTACGCCAGTAGGAAGCTGAATGCAGCTGAGTTGAACTACTCGACCATAGAGAAAGAATGTTTGGCTCTAATTTGGTCCATCGACAAATTTTCACCTTATCTGTATGGGACACACTTCATTGTCCAAAGCGATCACCAACCTTTAACATTCTTGGCTGCATCTAAAAAGCTAAATTCGAGATTGTTAAGGTGGAGTCTGCTTCTGGCGCCTTATTCCTTTACCGTGAATTACATTCCATGAAGAGACAATGTAGGAGCTGATTTTTTAAGTCGACACCCTATTACTCTGGAAGGACAGACGCAAAATGATTAACTACAGCAGGTGTTTACACGTCAGCTATGACAAGTCACAGCTAGGAAAGGAGGGGGCTATGTCGTGAAACGAGTGTAACCCACTACTTTGTTAATCACTATGTCGAGATACAGATTTGCTTCAACCAATCAACGAGCAACGTTCACCAGTCTCTGAGACAGAATATATTAACGGCCATCATGTTCACGCAAGATGGCGGATTAAAACTGAATAAAATTAGGCTGTACATCGTTTGGGACTAAACCGGAGGAAACCAATCATTTTGCTCCGCCAGGAACCAACCAAACGCTTTCTTTAAGCATTCACCTACCTATATAATCGGGCGGATTTTATGCATAATCACACATCACCGACGCGACGCCAGAGATACCGACCGACTGAAGAGGAGAAGTTGTCACCTTGATTTATAGCTTACCTGGAGTGCAATGACCTGCAGTCTGCTTTGCTAAGTCGAGTCAAAATCTGGCCGGTTTGAATCTTAGAGGGTAAATATATTTACGATAACCTTTAGGAAAATAGGCTTTCAGCAGGTCTATAATGTTGGTATTTGTTGTGTGTCATTTATGCTACCTATCAGGTTACTGATTGTATCTTGGGGAAATTAAGTATAATGATTGTATTTCCTATTATGATTGAATAGACAAAGACTAATAGGACTCATACCTCAATCTATTGTCTCCTATAACACAATGTTACGCACAAATAATTACTTTTTTCAAAGCCTTTGTATGATCATTTTCGTATGTATGATCATTTTTTGACTGAAGTGTGTATTATGTTTTTTACAGTCAAAGGGACATAATCCGAGTTATCGAGACTACAATTTTTTAGGAGTTGTCCTTCTCTTGTATAGAGACACGTTCGGTCTATAATTTCTTGAACGAAGCGTGACCATATCTCCTTATTTGGTAGTATCAGTCAACTGTTGTAGATGCCTGAAACCTGTCTTAACGCTTCTGTTCATGACCATAAAAGGCGCGACTGTGTAAGACTTTTATCTCGAATGTTCTTAGAATCGTCTTATTGTGAACGGCGACTCAGAGATTGTCGTTCTGCGCATGTCAAAAACTGGGAGTTCGTTCTGTGTCTTCCGCCCAGCTGGGCAGTTTAGAAATGGTCTGAGTAGCGAGCGGACGCAACCTGCGTCTTGTGATTCTCTGAGGGAAATACATTGTCTTTGTGAGTTAGTTAGCTAACTAGACTATTTCCCAGTATTATTCAAGCCTGCCTGGAGGCATATGTTCATGGTTGATTTTCCGAAATAAGGTAATTCCTCTTGTATCGAACTTTATGCTATCATCTAGAGGTTCGTCATTTTGTCGCCTTTTTGCTCGCCTGTGTGATTCAAAATGGAGAGGTACTTTGACTAGGATTAAGTCACCGGTATCTTTATACCTGAACTAACTAGTTATATATATATATGGGTCGCTCTAGACCAACAAGACTATTGTCTGTGTTCCAGGATTCGTTATATCAGAGATCACGTCCAAGTCAGATGGTTAGACTTAGAAACGTTATAAAGGTCGGTATGACCTATATGCCCAGTATGCTATTCACGTGCAGACAGTAAACGGACTTATTGTATACATCTGATCTGCTAGCATCAGAAAGGGAGTATTTATTGTTGTCTATGAACATTGAAGATCTGCAGCTGACTGTTGCAGAAGTTATATATATTATTGATACAGCTTCACGAACCAGAACTTTATGATATCTGTTTACAATACAACTATTGAGTATTGAATCCTACATGACTATCAGTTAATATGATTTTGAATGCTGCATTCGTTATACTATGCTGATGATGACATAAATATCATGACTGTTTTGTGGCGTGCAATAAATGGTATAAAACTAAAGCGAAGTTACCATTTCTATGACTCTACACGTCATGTTGCCTGTGGTGTACCTTGTGAACTGTTCTACTGCAACACGCACAGCAACATTCTAAACCAGATAAGACACCCACATCTTGCACTGTAATACCTGGTGTCGATAGGGGTGGCAAGTTATCATTTCAGCTCAAATCCACCCTTATCAATTCATGGTGGCCAAAAGTTGGTTTATTCTGGTACCAACTCTCAAGGGGGTCAACAAACCCAGACATCATCAGCAGACTACAAGACAACGTTGCAGTTTCTATTCATCACCTTTGATGAAATTTTTTGAAAGACGCGGCATTACTGACAGTTGTTGATATTTTGAAACTACCCGGCGCTGCTCGGCAGTATTGAAGGTTGTCTACGACTAGAAGGACAAGTACCGAGCGAATGGATTTCCTGATCTGTTAAGAAGAAGGACAAGTGCCGTAACAACTGTTCCGGTCTCAGAGGTACTGTTTCAGATTCAGAAGGTCAAGTGCTCAAGTCAATTTGTAGAATTCAGAAGGTCAAGTTCAGAAGCTGTTTCCTGTTAGAAGCTCATTTCCTTCGTCATGGCAGTTTACGGGAGCAGATATGGATCAACGTTGGATCATTGTCCTAAGAATGCTGATCACATCCTGTTCTGAACTGTGCTGACGTTGTGGATACATAGAAGTTAAGTGGCCTGTTTTGTTTGTGAACTGTGCCCTTATGTTCTAACTGAGCCTTCTGTCTATCACATTTTTCACTGTTTACATGCTCATGTTATATGTTATTTGTATTTGTATATTTATATGTTTATATTTCAGCGGGTTTTCTCGGTTGGGCGGTGTCTTTCAGTAGAAGATACCACGTCACAGAGGTTCTACTGTTAGCGTTTTCGTTAGGGACTGTGCGAATTTCCTACAGTGAAATTTGCTAGCGACAATCGTTGCTATATCTGTTTAGTTGTGACGAGTTGTGCTTTATTTTTGTTTTTTGTATATTTTTTTTTTCCTTTTCTCTCTTTCTTTCTGTTTTTAGTTTCGATTTCGATTGTTTGTATTTGTAGGTCTCCTCTTTTCTATTATTCAGTTCTTCACGTAAATTTTTGTGTATACACTGTAGCGTCATTTGTTTGTCATATCTTCGCATTCTGTCATCATATTCTTTTTAGTTTCGCTGTTTATTTATTTGACTTATGCGAATGTTTTCGTATTGTTTGATCTTTGTTGTTGTTTACATTGACTCTGATTTGTTATTGTTTACATTGACTCTGATCTTTGTTATTGTTTACATTGACTTTGATCTTTGTTTTGTTTACATTGACTTTGTTATTGTTTACATTGTCTTGTTATTGTTTGCATAGTTCTTGCATAGTTAGCTTTCACTATTGTTACATATATGCTCATGCACTATTGGTCTATAGTGCACTTATCATAACTAACTGGTGTGTGTTTTTTTTTGCTTATGCACTATTGTAGTGCAGTTATGATAAATAACTGATGGTTATGCACTGATTTAGGTAGTGCACTGTTAATTAAGAGGTGACTTGTGATATTATTATACATTTGATAATACAAGTTGGTGTCAAGTCTTGTTTCCCACAGAGATTGGGTTAAACATAGTGATTATACAAGCACTTTATTAAGTCTTGTTGCTATTAAGATTGAAATAAGATAATTAATTATTTCAGGTTCTGTGCTCACATTTTAGACATCATGTCTACATTTGAGTACTTTATTGAGCAGGGTAAAGCCCTTGGGAAGACAGGTGATAAATTAGAAGAATTTGCGACTGTTCAATATGCCAAGGCATTGAAGTCGGAAGAAAAGAAAATGAAAGAACAAACTGAACAAAAGAGAATAGATGCTGAAAATTTAAAACTGCAGATGCAGTGGTAGATGAAAAAAGATTACAAATGGAAATGGAAAAACAAAAAAGAGAAGCAGAATCTCAGGAGAAGAGACTTCAGGCTGAGGCTGAAAATAAGAGACTTGAAAAAGAGGCTGAAAATAAGAGACTTGAAAAAGAGGCTGAAAATAAGAGACTTGAAAAAGAGGCTGAAAATAAGAGACTTGAAATAGAGGCTGAAAATAAAAGATTAGAAAAACAAGCTGAGGCTGAAGAAAGAAGGTTACAAAGAGAAGCTGATGAGAGAAAAGCAAAAATGGAGCATGAAGAAAAACTCATAGCTTTAGAGTTAGAGAAGTTAAAGTTATTGAACGCTGGTAATGCTAATGATGCAAATAAGGTGTCAGATAAGACTAATGCTAAGGATTTCAAGCTTAATCTACCAGCATTTAATCCCTCAATCGATGATATAACATTTTATCTAGATAGATTTGAAAGTGCATGTAATGTGCATAATATAGATAAAACATTATATGTTTATCATCTGTCCAAGATACTTAGAGGTGATGCTTTGACTTTGTTGAGTATGGTAGATGTGCCTGACAAAAACAACTATGGGGTTGTCAGGGCGGCATTGTTAAAGAAGTACCAACTTAACGAGGACGGATATCGTCTTAAATTTAAAACCATGTTACCAGAAACTGGAGTTGAATTCTCTGAATTCATCTCAAGCATACGTCTTACTTTTTTACGATGGGTTGAGTTGTCTAAGACAGAAAATACATTTGAAGCCCTCATGGACTTACTACTTAGAGACAAGGTTATGTCTTCTGTTAATGAAGCTTTTCTTTCTTTTTTTCATGAGCGTAAGCCTAAAAACATAAAAGAAATGGAAGAATACTGTAGCCAGTATGTTACTGCGCATCCGCACATAACCATTAGCAACTCTAAAGTAAAAGAAGGTCTGCCAGTTGCTTCGGCAGCACCTTATGGCCCAAATTTTATGCGTAAATTTCAGGGTAGCCAGCTAAATTTCAATAAAAAGAGTAATCGTAATTATGCCCAGAACCATAGTAATCAATTCCAGGGTGATTCTTCTTCCCAGAACTGGAGACAACCTAATACTACACGGTATTCTACTCCGGTTAACTTTAGAAATTTTCACAAAGGTAATCGGTATAGAGGAAAATATTTTTCTCAGAGACCTCAATACCAGGATAATAGAGGTTCTCAACAGCATAGAGATTGTAATGACAGTTATGGAAACTGGAACTCAAACCAGGATAAAAATTACAGTAGGGACGTTAATGATAATTGCAGAGGCAATAATGGTCGCGGTAGATCGCAACATAAGAGAAAAAGATATCAACAGACAAACTCTGTTCAACAAGAATCTCAGGGAGTAGATAAGCAGGTTAATAATGATAATAAAGACCATAATGCTATCGGATGCTCATCTTTTGATTTTGGTAGAGCAAATAAATGTATCCAATGCAGTACTTTATTTGATCCGAAGACCGTTAGTACTCTAAGCTGTGGTCATCCTTTGCCCGCTCTTCCTGCTAATGTTGCTCATGATGGGAGAGGTTCTCTTATATTACATAAGGGGCTTGTAAATAGTAATCCAGTCTCGGTGTTGTTTGATTCTGGATGTACTACTGTCGGCGTTAGGCAATCTCTTGTAGATCCATCCTGTGCTACAGGAAAGGTCATCAAATGTGTCACATTTGGTGGCACGTTGGAAAAGTATCCTACTGCTATAATACATATTGCTACTCCTTTCTTCACGGGAGAGGTCCACGCGTGTCTACTTCCAAACCCTATTGCGGACCTTATTATTGGTCGTATTCACGGAGTTAGGGAATGTACCCCACAGCAGATTGCTGTTTGGGAAGAGCAAAACATTGAAGCTACCAATGCGGTGGTCACAAGAGCACATGCTCTGGATCCACCTCAAACTTCATTAACTAATAATGATGAAGTAAATGACCAAGATAATCACTTGACTATTACACGTGACTCATTTATCAAATTGCAAGAAGAAGATCCTTCTTTACAAAAATTCTTCATTCTAGCAAAAAAAGGTGATCCTAATCAAAAATACTAATAGAAAGTCTTGGATTTCTATGAAGAACGGCGTACTTGTACGTATGGTACAAGACTCGACTACGTCCACTCATTCACAAATTCTTGTGCCTAAGAGCATGAGATTGCAAATATTGCAACATGCTCATGACTCGCAATGTGCTGGACATATGGGTTTTTCCCGTACAAAGTCGAGGGTTCTTGCGGCTTTCTTTTGGCCATTTGTGAGCAAGGACATACGAATGTACTGTCGCTCTTGCAAAGTATGTCAGGAGGTCAAATCTAAAGGACCACGACATGCTGCGCCTATCCAGGCTGCTGACATTCCTATTCGCCCTTTTCAAAAAATGGCAATAGATATTATCGGTCCTTTTAGAATTAAGTCGGCTAGAGGACATCAATTTATCCTTACATGTGTCGATATGTGCACACGTTGGCCAGAGGCAATACCTCTCAAGAGCATCTCAACTGCTGATATCGCAGACGCTCTTTGGCTGATATTTTCTCGCTTGGGTTTTCCCGGAGAAATATTGTCAGACCATGGCACTCAACTTATATCAGACACTATGTCACAGGTAATGTCTATGCTACACATTAAAAGGTCTCTCAGCAGTATCTATCACCCAATGTCTAATGGGTTGGTCGAACGTTTAAATAGGACTCTGAAAACTTTACTTGGTAAAATAACTGAGGATCATCCTCAGGATTGGGACAGGGTCTTACCCGCGGCTCTCTTTGCGTATAGAGAGGTCCCCAATGAACATACAGGGTTCTCCCCTTTTGAACTTGTCTTTGGCGCGCAACCGCGCGGCCCTATGTCTTTACTTCACGATCTAATCACTGCCGATAATATTAGCGATGAGACTCAATCTTCTTATGAGTACGTCATTGCTCTTAGGCAAAAGATCATCGAGGCATGCAAACTAGCAACTTCATCTTCCGAATTTGCTAAAGAAAAGGCAAGGCAGTTTGCAAATAAGAATAGATGTCTACGACAACTTTGTCCAGGTGACAAAAGCTCTCGTTCTACTTCCTTCAAGGGAGAACAGACTTCTAATTGCATGGAAAGGTCCATATGCAATAGTCTCCAAAATTTCTGATGTCGACTATGTTGTCGATATTGATGGAAAGCATAAAACTTTCCACATAAATATGCTCACGGAATTTTATGAAAGACCTGACTATTTGCAGCCTATTTTCCAGGCTACGGACAATTCTCAAGTACCTCATGGTCAGTACTCATCTCTGTCAGTTATACAGGATGAGGAAACTACTTTTTCTGATGTCAATCTTCCTCTTTCTATGGTCCCACTTTATTCTACGGAATCTTGGAAAAACGTGACCGTTTCTCCAAATCTTTCCGCTGAGGAACATCGACAAGTTTCTTCGATGTTGCAAACATTTCAGGATGTTCTTACAGACATCCCGGGACACACACATGTCATTGAACATGACATTGTGCTAACTGATCACAATCCTATCAGAGTCAGACCCTATCCAATACCTATCCATTAACAGTCTCAAGTCGAAAAAGAATTGGATGAAATGATACGTTTGGAAATCATTGAACCATCCACTTCAGCATACTCTTCGTCTATGGTTATTGTTCGAAAGAAGGATAATAACATTCGCATTTGCGTAGATTATCGCAAATTGAACCAAGTTACGAAGTTCGATGCTGAACCTATGCCTTCATTAGAAGAGTTACTCAATAAACTTTCTAATTCTAGATTCTTTACCAAACTAGATTTGTCTAAAGGTTATTGGCAAGTCCCGCTAACTGAACGTGCCAAACCTTTTACAGCTTTTTCTACACCTAGGGGTTTATTCCAATGGAATTTCATGCCTTTCGGTCTTATGAACGCCCCTGCTACATTCGTACGCATGATGCGGCGAATTCTCGCATATCGTACAGATGTCATAGCATACCTAGATGATATCTGTCTATTCAGTGATTCCTGGGAAGATCACTATTTGGGTTTATACGAATTACTGTCCACTCTTCGCGAGTATAACTTGACTGCAAAACCCTCTAAAGCCTTTATAGGATTTAGTGAGATTTCTTTCCTAGGTCATCGGGTTGGTCATGGTCTTTTAAAGACAGAGGACCACAATGTTTCAAAAATACTTAACATTTCGGTCCCTAAGACGAAGAAACAAGTAAGAAGTCTATTAGGTTTGATCCAATTCTATGGACGATTCATTCCGAATCTGTCCTCCATTATGGCACCGCTTTCTACTTTATTGAAGAAAGGGTCGCCTAATCTGATCCGCTGGTCTAAAGAATGTCAATCCTCATTGGACCAGGTTAAAGCCCTATTTTCATCTCCACCTATTCTTAGGTTACCTACTATTGAGAAGACTTTTGTTCTTCGAAGTGACGCCTCGTCAACTGGGATTGGGGCGGCACTAATGCAGGAGTATTCTGATACTCTGCATCCGGTGATGTATATCTCTAGGAAATTAAATGCGGCAGAAAAGAATTACTCGGTTTTAGACCGTGAGTTATTGGCTATGGTATGGTCTATTCTGAAGTTACAAAGATTTCTTCTAGGCGCACATTTCATTGTGGAAACCGACCAGAAAGCGCTTACTGCTATTCAGAGCAAAAACTTGAAGAGCTCGAGGTCCACTCGTTATGCCATAGCTCTTCAACCATTTCATTTCTCGGTTCGAGCTATCCGTGGTTCGGATAATGTGATGGCAGACATTCTGTCCAGATGCCCACACGATTCCACATGATTCTTCTGTCATATATATATATTTCCTGATATACAGTCCAATGTTATAATGACATGTTAGTAGATTTTTTCTCACTTTTTTTTTTTGAGGGAAATTTATAACATTGTACCATGTAATTATCTAAGAAGGCTTAGTTAGTGATATACGGGCCAAAAGATCACTCGGCCACATTTAAATAAATTATTTTAGGATTGTATTAAGAGATTTACCAGTTGTCTTTAAGATTTGTGTTATTCATATTTTCGCAGCACATCATTGAAGATGCGAGATTGTGTCCATTGTGGAACTTTGAGGATATCAAGTCCTGTCCTAGATTGGGAGCGGATGATGTCCACATCTTCTTCTATTGAATGTTTTATGTCAACGAAGATCAACACATGTATTACTTATTAATTACTGTTGCTTTATATAATGTAATAATATAGTGCGGTATATTAGTAAATTACACCGCTATTTGCAACACATTGTATGATATCATAATAATATATTTAATTTCATATATTGGTATGAGTATAATTTGACTTTTATTATGATGTTGCCATCATTGTGGCGTGTGTTGGTGGCACCTTCCTGGAATATATAAGCGTATACTTAGATAAATTTTTTTCTCTAAGGATCTGAGATATGATCTCAGTTTCGCTCTAAGTGTTGAGCTATTTTGTTAGGTATATATCCGCGCATCATACGTGCGTTAGGAGCCTAGATTTTTTCGGCTCCAGGATTTTTTTTAAAAAAAAAATGTTTCATTTTTTTTTTCCCGGGAGGGTGCGGTAATGTTACGCACAAATAATTACTTTTTTCAAAGCCTTTGTATGATCATTTTTCGTATGTATGATCATTTTTTGACTGAAGTGTGTATTATGTTTTTTACAGTCAAAGGGACATAATCCGAGTTATCGAGACTACAATTTTTTAGGAGTTGTCCTTCTCTTGTATAGAGACACGTTCGGTCTATAATTTCTTGAACGAAGCGTGACCATATCTCCTTATTTGGTAGTATCAGTCAACTGTTGTAGATGCCTGAAACCTGTCTTAACGCTTCTGTTCATGACCATAAAAGGCGCGACTGTGTAAGACTTTTATCTCGAATGTTCTTAGAATCGTCTTATTGTGAACGGCGACTCAGAGATTGTCGTTCTGCGCATGTCAAAAACTGGGAGTTCGTTCTGTGTCTTCCGCCCAGCTGGGCAGTTTAGGAATGGTCTGAGTAGCGAGCAGACGCAACCTGCGTCTTGTGATTCTCTGAGGGAAATACATTGTCTTTGTGAGTTAGTTAGCTAACTAGACTATTTCCCAGTATTATTCAAGCCTGCCTGGAGGCATATGTTCATGGTTGATTTTCCGAAATAAGGTAATTCCTCTTGTATCGAACTTTATGCTATCATCTAGAGGTTCGTCATTTTGTCGCCTTTTTGCTCGCCTGTGTGATTCAAAATGGAGAGGTACTTTGACTAGGATTAAGTCACCGGTATCTTTATACCTGAACTAGTATATATATATGGGTCGCTCTAGACCAACAAGACTATTGTCTGTGTTCCAGGATTCGTTATATCAGAGATCACGTCCAAGTCAGATGGTTAGACTTAGAAACGTTATAAAGGTCGGTATGACCTATATGCCCAGTATGCTATTCACGTGCAGACAGTAAACGGACTTATTGTATACATCTGGTCTGCTAGCATCAGAAAGGGAGTATTTATTGTTGTCTATGAACATTGAAGATCTGCAGCTGACTGTTGCAGAAGTTATATATATTATTGATACAGCTTCACGAACCAGAACTTTATGATATCTGTTTACAATACAACTATTGAGTATTGAATCCTACATGACTATCAGTTAATATGATTTTGAATGCTGCATTCGTTATACTATGCTGATGATGACATAAATATCATGACTGTTTTGTGGCGTGCAATAAATGGTATAAAACTAAAGCGAAGTTACCATTTCTATGACTCTACACGTCATGTTGCCTGTGGTGTACCTTGTGAACTGTTCTACTGCAACACGCACAGCAACATTCTAAACCAGATAAGACACCCACATCTTGCACTGTAATACCTGGTGTCGATAGGGGTGGCAAGTTATCATTTCAGCTCAAATCCACCCTTATCACACAATCTATTGTCTCACATGACTTCAGTCTATTATCTCTGATAAGACCAACTGCCATATAACCAAAACGGTCCTTGTTAGGACTCAACCTATTGTCTCCTATACTTCAATCTGTTATCTCAGACCAACTGCAATATAACCAAAACAGTCCTTGTTAGGACTCAATCTATTGTCTCCTATAACTTCAGTCTATTATCTCCGATAAGACCAACTGCCATATAACCAAAACAGTCCTTGTTAGGACTCAACCTATTGTCTCCTATACTTCAATCTATTATCTCAGACCAACTGCAATATAACCAAAACAGTCCTTGCTAGAACTCAATCTATTGTCTCATCTAACTCCAATCTATTGTCTCCTATAACTCCAACCTGAGATATCACCAAACAGTCCTCGTCGCATATACTCCTATCATAAGAACATAACGTTATTGTTAGGATATATTATAGCACTTGTCAGAGAGGGCCTGGTATATTATAGGTGGAAGGACATTGTTGTATCACACCTAGGTGTACATATTATTGGATGTATTCATGTATTGAACTTATATTGTGGGATGTATTCATGTATTGAATGTATTCATGTATTGAATTTATATTATTGAATGTATTCATGCATTGAATTTATATTATTGAATGATATCCATGTATTAGTTTATCAGAAAGAATGTTTTACAAGTAGACACCTGTCTTGTCTCGCTATTGCTAAATCATACTGAGCCATGTTGTCATTCATCCTACATGCAGACACTGAGACACGCTCATATCATATACCATAGAAATAGGTGGGCTTGAGGACAGAAATTAGCCCCTATTTTTCCTTGTTACAGGTTTTATACGTATCATAAAAACTGAGATCGTGGGTCGTCAATCCAGCTGCCTGGAACTCCACAGGAGCATAGAGGTTGTCAAGACTCTACATCTTTAGTCCCCCTCAGCCTTGGGTGGGCTAACGAAACGATCAACAGCTGGTGTTTTGTGTCAACCAAACCAAGAAGGACAGCACTTCTAAGAGATGAGTACACATTAGTACCATTTCTGTCGGCATTGTGAGCAAAATCTAAGTCAATGAAGAAAACGTGAATTAGCGTAGCAAGAGACAAAAATAACAGCATAACTGATAAGTGTTATATCCTTAATTAACAGCACAGCTGATACATGTACTATAATTGAATAACAGCACAGCTGATATAATTTTTGTTCCTATAATTGGAAAACTTGTTGTAATATTTATTTACATATCTATATAAATATAAATATTTGTAAATCATATGTAAACTTACAAATTCATTACATTCCATTTTTCAACATTCACCCTTCAGCACAAGAGTAGATAGTGTATATATTAAATAAAATATAAGGAAATTGTATTTGAACGACTTGTCAATTTTATCTTTGTTAAGTAAAATCTGTTTCCTTGTTTATTAATATCACAGTTAGTTACACAGCGGAGGTGGCACTTTATGTCGGTCTCCTCTCTACTATTGTTTCGAGATCAGAACATTCACAGCCGTAACTAATTTGTGATACCAGTAGTTCTCTCAGACACTGGGACTTCACCATTTTCTGCAGAAATTCTATTTCTGTAATTTTCAGTACTATACTGATCCTACAGCCAAATAAAACCTCTCGCCACATTATTATGGATCAAAATGATAAAATAGCTGCAATTAAAATCCTGTCTATTTTGACGGGTTATTGCTAGTCTTTATATAATATCAAATGTTGATTTTAAGGATAATTTTGACATGTTGAATATTGATTATGATAATGTACTGTAAATGTGCAAAACTGTTATCATACTGTTAAAATGTTGGTTATTGTATTTTATTTTGGTTATTTTATTATTGAAAAAACATATTTAAAATACATGTAAGAATAAATGGATTCAGTATGGACGATGAGAGAAAGGAAGGGCAGAATGTTAGTCGGGCCTGCGTGCCCAATTCTAAACCCTTTGAAAATAAAGTTAGTTTGTTCGCCTTATACGACATAGCTGATATAGAGTTATCCTTCTGTTGTCTCTGTCTCATCAGAGATCCTCTGCAGCTACACGAGGATGATCCATTTTGAATTCCTCTTTATTAAAATTGTTATGATTCAAGGCTCTGCTGCTTATGTGTTTTGCACCCAGAACATAGCGGAGCTTACATGATAACAGCCTCCAGCATGAGAATTGGAAGTACTGGCAGCTATTGCAGTCTTAAGGTGGGTATCTGAAACTTCATTAACAAGGGCAATTACTGTACCAGACTCACAATCCATGTTTTAGAAGGTCCAAAGTGAATGGCTATGGCATCAATGGAAGATCCTCCATAGAAGCCTCGAATCTGCAGGAACTGGTGTGGATCTAATGTCCTGGTCATGCAGGGGTACGTGGCAATGAAAGAGCCGACATAATAGCTACAAGAGCACCCATAGAAGGTGCATTGGATATGGATAAAAGTAGGAAACTGAGGGAAATTAATGATTGCCTATTAGAGAATGACACTGCAATCGATGAATCCTCAAGGCTAAGACTGCTGGAATTTAGCATTAAACGTAAGACCAGCAGGGATGGACGTTTGAGAGAATACACCCGACGTGTATACAACCAGCGCGCAACAGGAACAATTAGCATTTATACACTTCGACATTTGCTGTGGGAGACTGAGCACCTATGGGTTTGCCTGGATCAACAATAACAATATTTTTTTTTTTGGCAGGATGCGGTAGCCAACCCTGTGTCCTTACCGTCCTTAGCCTTTTACCATTTGATCTGATTCAACCACATCTCCCCCCCCCCCCCCCCCCCCCCTCAGTTCAGAAGAAAGCTTTTTATGGTCATGAATAAATATACATTGTACACATTTTGTATATATCACACGCTTAGTGGTTCTGACGTCATTCCCACACACACCGCTTTATTAGCAGTAATAAAAGACGAAAATATCTTCAGATATATTCAAGTGAACAATATAGATATTATCACAACATCTGACCTGACCTCGTTCTCTCTCTCTTTACTAGCAAGATAACGATGTAATTTTGTAGATACGACCAGTCTACTTGCGTCTTTCTTTGGTTGATGTCTTTATGACCATAGTTTTTATATTCGCTATACAATTCTCAACCATCGAATCAAGCCGAACACAAACCAAAAGCCTCATAGCTAAACAGAATTTTTTATAACTTGAATTTTACGCTTGGATTGATAAATTCTAGTTGATGACCAAAAATAGAAATGTTTTCTTTTAATAGAACGTTGACGTCAATGGATTAAGACTGTACAAGAATTAACCACTTGTAAGAATAGCCAGATAAGATCGCGCCATTACTGGAAAAAAAATCTGCTTGGATAAATGTATTGACAGTTCAAATATAGGTTAACTATTAAACAGACAGGAAAGTGCTACAGTCGCAAAATAAGTCAGGCGTAGCAACATAAATGCGTTCGTCGAATGAATAAATATACAAACATACGAAAGTGAAAAGAGTAAAGTTGAAAACTGCATTGGATACAACATTAAATACTGTCTAAGAATAGAAATCAAGCACAGTTGGGGCACCGCATGATGAATGGCTTCACACCGAGAAGAGTGAAGAGTTTGTTGCAGTGCTACCAGATGCCACTAAGCATAACGGTCAAAGATTGCTTCGTCAGTCAGCGGCTAATGATAAAAGTACTAATAATAATAAAGAAGAGAAATACGACTCTGGTGGAAAAGGTTTTTGGAGGTACACGAACACAAATAAAACTCGTCGTCTTTGCCAAACAACGTCACATCATCACCATTCTCGCTCTGCGCCGTAATGGTTCTTATATTATCATCTTTATTATCAGGTGACTTTAACTAGAAAGTAGTCCATTTACGACACAGGTGTTCATAGTTTAAGAAGTTTAGATCATCATTGCAGGATGTAAAGGTATATAGAGGAGCAGATGTGGCATCAGATCACCACCTTCTTATAGCCAAAGTAAAAATGAAACTCAAGAGATATGCAACAATGCAAAATTATAGACAACAATTTAATGTAGGACATCTAAGAAATCAAGAAACAAATTTGCGGTCACAATTTCCAACAAATTTCAAGTGCTCCAACGCTGGAAGATGTAGAAAATACAGAAGGCTATTGGCAGTAAATCAAAACGGTATGGAATGAGACATGTGAAGAAATACTGGGGAAAAGGGAACGACAACAAAAAAGCATGGATAACAACAGAAACCATCAATAAGATAAAAGACAGAAAAAACAAGAAAGCAGATTTAAACACAAGCAAAACCAGAATTTCCAAAGCCAAGGCTCAAGAAGTGTACACAGAAGCAAACAAAGAAGTAAAAAGAAGTATCAAAAGAGACAAGAGGAAGTATATTAAGTAGTTGGCAAGAGAGGCAGAAGATACTGCAGCCAAAGGAAATATGAGAGAACTGTATAGCAGCACAAAGAAGCTAACAAGAAAATACAAGCAAACAAGTTGACTCATAAAAGACAAGAATGGAAAACTGCTCAGCAATATACAAGAGCAAATAAGGAGGTGGACAGAATATTTAGGACCTTCTCAATAGACCAGCTCCACAAAACCCCCGGACATCCAGCCAGCAGAAGAAGAGCTACAAATTAACGGTGAAAGACCAACGAAGGTAGAAATAAAGAAAGCCATAAAGCTTCTAAGAGATGGAAAAGCGTCTGGACCTGATGGCATTCCAGCAGAGGCCATCAAAGCAGATATCGACTCGTACTTGATAAAGTCTGGGAAAAGGAAGAGATACCAGCAGAATGAAAGGAAGGATATCTGGTTAAGTTGCCTAAGAAGGGAAATTTACAAGAGTGCACAATTTATAGAGGAATAATGTTACTATCAGTGCCATAAAAAGTATTAAACAGGATTATCCTTGAGATATTAAAAGAGTCCATAGACAAGAAACTGAGAGATGAACAAGCAGGTTTTCGACAAAACAGATCATGTACAGACCAGATAGCTACTTTGAGAATAATAGTTGAACAAAGTCTGGAATCAAATTCACCACTATACATCGGATTTGTGGACTACGAAAAGGCATTTGACAGTGTAGACAGAGAATCACTTTGGAAATTGATGAGGCATTATGGAGTTCCCCTGAAGATCATTAATTTAATAAAGAAAACATATGAAGACATGACATGCAGAGTTCTTCACGAAGGACAGCTTACAGAACCGTTTAAGATAAGAACAGGAGTGCGACAGAGATGCCTCTTGTCTCCATTTCTTTTCTTACTAGCAACAGACTGGCTTATGAGATCATCGACAACACACAACAGAAATGGAATCCAGTGGACTCTGACTAAGCAGTTGGATGATCTGGATTTTGCTGATGACTTCGCTCTTCTGTCCCATAACCGTAATCAGATGCAGGACAAATTGAAAATACTCGATGAGAGGTCACAGCAATTGGGTCTGAAAATACACAGGGAAAAGACAAAAATAATGAGAATAAATGCAGGTAATGATAACAGGGTTGAACTTGAAGAAACACCAATACTGTACAAGATGTAGAATCGTACACATATCTTGGCAGCAATATAGACAAAGTTGGAGGGACAGACAGTGATATCAAAATAAGAATACAAAAAGCAAGAGGAGCTTTCATTGCATTGGGACATATATGGAGATCAAGAGAAATCGGATCCAACACGAAAATAAGAATCTTCAACTCAAATGTGAAGTCAGTCCTATTGTATGGCTCTGAGACACGGAGAACAACAACCAAAAGGCTACAGCCTTTCATAAATGGGTGCTTGCATAGAATAGAGGGATTAAAATGGTATGACAAGGTTACCAACGTGGAAATGAGGACAAGAATTAGACAAGTGCCAGTGGAAGAAGAGATGAGAAGAAGACGATGGTGATGGATAGGACACACACTGAGGAAACCTGTTGATAGCATTACAAGGCAGTCCTTGTTCTGGAACACCCAGGGCAAGAGAGGCAGAGGTAGACCAAGAAGCACATGGAGAAGAGAGCTGGAAACAGAGATGAAAATGATGAGGAGAACGTGAAAAGAACTTGAGATGATGGCACGTGACAGGAGGACTTGGCATGTGTTTGTTGAAGGCCTATGCTTCTTTGGGAGTGGAGGGTTATGAATGAAATGAATGTTCATAGTTTAGTCGCTAACTATTCTCTCATGCTGTTTATTCGTCACCGTCCTGAGTGACGGGACTTTATTCAGTGATTCTCAACATGTAATCCTGGGAGCAACTAGAGGAGTGCCAGGGAAGTGGCTATTTTAGATTGCGCGAGGCCCGAGGCAAGCGCGAACTCGCGAGGCCCCTTTTAAGTATACTTCTGTTGTTTCGGCGAACATTTATCTGTGTGCGAGAATCCTAAAACCATGATCAAAATCCTAGGTTGCCTTTGTCTAAAACCACCACTTCCCAAGGGTACCTTGGTCGTTTGCTAAAAATAGCGGATTGTCATGTTCTTAGGTTCTAGTACAAAATTTCTCAGCTATAACCTCCGGGCGCATTCCCATTGTCAGTTATGACTGTAGGTGGCTACTAACTATAACATGTCTAAGCTAATTGCGAGGTGATTTCGATTCACAATCAGCTGTGCATTTTTTAACCGTCTTCCGATTTCCATTGTTATGATTTGAGGCGAGAAATTAATAGTAGAAGCTCGAAACGAAAATAACAACTCTTTCTTAGCGTTCTATGCTTTCGATAATCTTAAGGGGTACCTCAGACCTGGTCGATCCTCCAGTAGGTATCTGCACCAAATAGGTTGAGAACCATAGACCTAATGTAACGAGTGAAGAACACATTCTAACAGATAATAAGAATAAACTCTGTTTAACTCATAGAAGCAATTCTGAAGGGCCTAACCACCACGAACAAACCATGTTTAACTCA
Source organism: Oreohelix idahoensis (assembly GCA_024509875.1). NCBI lineage: Eukaryota > Metazoa > Mollusca > Gastropoda > Stylommatophora > Oreohelicidae > Oreohelix > Oreohelix idahoensis. The sequence goes on from JAMPIV010010618.1 coordinate 658,142, forward strand.
TAGAAGCAATTCTGAAGGGCCTAACCGCCACGAACAAACCATGTTTAACCAGAAAAAAACATTAATACATTGAAAAAAAGTAATATCTTACAAGGATTCAGAGATGAATAATAGTTTCTTATTCAGAGATGAATATTAAGAAATATCAATAGAAAAAGTACAAAGGCAAATAAATGACGCAGTCTTCAATTGAGAAAAATAATAAAAATATTTATCACCTGAAGTTATGAAACCCACAAAAGCCAGATCCAAACCTCAGAAATTAGGTATCTGAGGAAGGTGGTTGAAGTAACAAGAAAAGACGTGGTCCGCAACCAGACGATACGTCAAGGCCTAAAAACCCAACCCCTGCAGACCCAAGTAGAACAGTCCCAACTGAGATGGTTTGGCCATGTCTGCAGAATGGGAGAAGATCGGCTTCCACGACAAGCATGGGAAACTAAGAGCCAGGGATCCAGACCTCCAGGACGACCCAAAGTCCGCTGGGGGGACAATATTAGACAGTCTTTGAAGGACCGAGGACTAGTGGAACCAAGCCAGGAGGAAGACAGCCGATAGAATAGCATGGCGCTCTCTCTTACAAACCTCTACACCTCCCGGTAGAAGAGGAACGAATAAGTAAGTAAGTAAGATATTATCTATACGTTAAAGTATTTCAGTTAGTGTAATGATCTATACGACAAGTATTTAAATTAGTGAAATAATCTATACGTTTGAGTATTTAAGTTAATGAAATAATCTATACGTGTGAGTATTTATGTTAGTGAAATAATCTATACGTTTGAGTATTTATGTTAGTGAAATAATCTATACGTTTGAGTATTTATGTTAGTGAAACAATCTATACGTTTCAGTATTTAAATTAGTGAAAAAATCTATACTTTTCAGTATTTAAGTTAGAGAAATAATATATACGTTTGAATATTTATCATCATCATGTGACGTATTCTTTCCAGAACGTTGTCTCCATTACAGCTGCTCTGAACGCATCACGATTCTGGGCAAGTCGACCTGTATCAGCCAAAGACAAGTTCAGACTCTCTGTGATGTCTTGGGTCCACCGTCGTCTAGGTCGACCCCTTCCCCTTTTTCCAGGGACCATGCCTTCCATCACTGTTTTTTCCAGACTATTATGTCTTTTTATATGACCAAAAAAATTTCAGCTTCCTTATTGCGATGGTATTTAGGAGCCAATGTTCCTGTACGTTTAGTGAGTGCAGTACTTCTCTGTTGGTCTTTTTTTCTGTCCAGGGTATTCTCAACATCCTTCTGTAGCATTTCATTTTGAATGATGTAATCTTTTTTGCAACTGTTTTATTGAGTGTCCAAGTCTCGCAGCCGTATGTTGCTACTGGGAATATACATGCTCTGATCAGTTGTAACTTTGTTTCTTTGCTTGTGCCTTGCCATAGGTTTTTCATCTGTATTAGTTTATGTGAAGCAATTGCAAGTCTTCTTTTAATTTCTACTGCACAGTCGCCAGAGCTGTTGATGATTGATCCTAAGTATTCGAATTCATTAACACTTTCCAGTTCTTCGTTATCAATTTCAATTTCTGGTTTGGTCTTTCCTTTGTCTGTTGTCAATACTTTGGTCTTCTTGGTGTTTAGGTATAGATTCTGGGCCTCGCTGTGTTTTTTGGTGGACATAATTAATTGTTCAAGTCCTTTGAATATTTAAGTTAGTGAAATAATCTATACATTTCAGTATTAAATTAGTGGACTAATCTATACGTTAGAGTGTTTAAGTTAGTGAAATAATTTATACATTTGAGTAATTATGTTCGTGAAATAATCTATACGTGTGAGCATTTGTCACGGATTTGCCTCCCCTGCTTTGCAACGGTGGCCAAAACTCAAGAGTATCTAATATGGGCCTTCAAAGGTGTCTACCTTCGCACAAGAATACTCTTGGCAGAGTTGCAGATAGAAGGATAATGATGCTTCTATCTCAAGGTAGTTTCCATGAGATATTTCCGAAGTCAGGAACAATGCTGCATTGGCAGGGCAATTGTTAACTTATATTGGTCCGCCGCCTTTTATGAAGAATTAAGCAATTATTAATTTCAGCTCGTTCAAGCCCCCACCCTGATTTACTCAGTGGAATTCTTATTATTATGGTATAGATCTGATTAGAGTGTTTTCAGTAAATTGCCTGAGACAAACATGCCATACATTCAAACTGATTAAATCGACGTTAAATCTGTATATTTACAAATAACAGATTAAATAGTCATTTAGGTTTTAACAAGGTTTTAAAGCGCCCGTCGCAGGTCAAGGTTGTAGGTCGCAGCACTTTCCCAGAAGTGTCAGGGAGTGTCTACGAAGTTGGTCCCTCGTCTTAAAGCTCAGGCCACTTTTCCCTTCTTGTTCCACAGATAGTACCCTTAACTGGTACCACCAACTAGTATGGTAAAAGAATAGAAACAAAATGCTCTTCTGTGTATTGCGTTTTCCGACACATGCTTATGTGTCTTCCTATTTCTATTCCACTATCCCATCTACCTCAGAATTTATCCTCGATGAGAATTAAGCTTAATGCATAGAGAGAAAACTTTCTTTACATTTAAATTAACTAGCTTTATATTTACTTCACAATCAAATGAAAAGGTTAATAGTATAGATAGAATATGTTTACATTAACATCTACACTGATGGAAAAGCGTTCACAATATAGATTGAATATGTTTTCATTTACATCAATACTGATTAAAAAGCTTTGAATCTTTCATTAATTTTAAAGTGAATATGTTTACACAGACATTTACACTGGTTTGAAAATGTAGATATTATAATTAGAATGTACATCATTTCTTTCATCTTTCCCTCCCTGCTCCATATGGAACTTGGGACCACCTACGCATTTAGTTCTCTGTAAGAAACTAGCAATAAAGCAGTCACCAGCCCTTGCAGTGGTGGTTCATGGCATCATCATTCTATACGCTGAGGTTGCCAGCCTCAAATGACTTGGACATCCACTAGCACGTTTCACATATTAATATTCACATGGCAATATATACATATTAGTTCACATGTTAGTAATGAAAAATATATAATGTAAAAAGTACAACTTACGCCAATCTTGTCTCACAGACTGTTTGCTCAGAGAAGTAGGTTTAAGGCACTGGCAGTTGCCGTTTTTTCACGTGTCTGGGGTGCTGTTATTTTAACACTAGAATCCCTCTATGACTCCGTGTTTCAATTTCCTCAGATTCCTGTTCCTTATTAAAATGGGTTCCTGGACTCTTTAAGTCCTTCAAGATGTTCCACAAAGTCCAGTCTGATAAAGGGAATTCTGAATTCTAACTTCTGGCAGTTTGGTTTCGTCTTATCAAGTGATTCCCACAGTGTCTTAAAACTGCGAAAAGGTCAGGTTATACGGCCCTTCTTCCCTCGCATTTGTTTTGTTACGATGATAAGAAAGCTCCAATCGTTTCAAACATGCTTGTTTAGTGGGGTAATTTCAAAATTATTTCCGCCTGAAATAATATGCGTGATGCAAAAGGTCACCGTCTCCTACATATGGACTGAAAACATCCGATCCTCTCGGATATGTTTACACATAACGTATTATTACTTTAATATAACGTAATGTCTTTGTAACAAGGTGTGCCGGAAACGATGATGTCATGCATGTCTGTCCAAAATGTGTCGCAGAGACGAGTAATCTCGTTATCTGTCGCTTGAGCACACACAATCAGTCTCTTTACCATCTTGGCAAAGAAAGCACACTGGTCTTATCAGTGATTAAACAAATGCGCTGGGCGATTTTAGTATTAATCTGTAGTCTGAGTTCGGCCACAACAGAGATTAACCAACATGGTTGTCGATTAATTACTATCTCAGCAGTTCCTTGCAAAGCAGGGAGGGACGGGTGACAAACAGACATGACGACATATCTGTGAGAGGAGTGTAAGAATGTTTGAAAATAGAAAATATCTGCTACATAGCAGAGAAAGAAGGAGATGCCGACCATGAAAAAGCAAGTAAATAGTCAGTACAGCAAATGTCCAGGATACGGCGGTAGTGAAGCAGAGAGCGACCCAAAAATAATTATGTGACAGCATTTATGTTAGTGAAATAATCTATACGTGTGAGTATTTATGTTAGTGAAATAATCTATACGTTTGAGTATTTAAGTTAGTGAAAAAATATATGCGTGTGAGTATTTATGCTAGTGAAATAACATATACGTGTGAGTTGTTGTTTAACTAGGGCTGCTGAGTTTCTCGCATTTTATGCAGCCAAAACCAAGACGAAGTCTCCTTGGCATAATCTACACTGTAGATCTAGGCCCTTCCTGTTGCTTTTCTGCCATTCCGAAACAAGTTGAGTTCAAGTCATGAGCTCCAGTTTCTCCAGCTTGGCTCGCATTTAAAGGATCGTCACATCTGGTCTCAAACTAGGAGTAGGAAGTGCGTGGAATACTGTGCATTCCCCGCCATCCAAGGGGACTCTCCAACTATGCGGAGCTAAAATACTGTATTCTGGTTCTGGGCTTTCACAACGAATTGTCACGTCCTGCACAGAGCCACTTCTCAGCTTCCCCTGCCTATCACTGGGTCTATAGTGAGATCCTTCTTCATGCAGTCAGCCAAGTCAAAGCCAAAGAATTGCGACTGGGGCTCAGTTGACTTCTCCAAGCTTAGTGTGCAATGCTGGGTTCTCAACAAATTTCACCACAGGGAGAATCCCTGGAAAAGTGTGCGGATGATGTCAAGAGTCAATGAGGATGTAATTAACCTTATAGACATAGGTTCACTTCCACGTACATATATTGTAGCATTGTGCATAGCTGGTGGTCATATAAGGTTGACTCCAGATTAGCCTCCATGCATATACGTGTGACTGCCATCAATGGTACCTATACCTTGTAGCGGTATGGCAGCTTGTGTACCCTGACAATCCCCAGAGCTATGCCAGTGGGAGTTTTACTCCTGGTAGGTTCAACCATGCTGGACTGGTCTGCGTGGGTAGGGGTCAGACAAAAGCTGGTACCCTGGTCCTCCAGGTTGGGGGTTTTAGCACAGGGCCGACACCCCTGTCTGTGTAAAAAATCACACACGTTACGGAAACAGCAATAAATGGAAATACTTTGATGCGGGACGGACATCCGGAGTCTCAGGCTCGTATGACTGACAGTGGTGAAAGCCGAAAGGAAGCCACTGGCATGAAAACGGATGCCCAGACCGCAAAACACGAAACCAGAATTGGTTTTTGGAATGTCAGAACTATGAACGAGGCAGGAAAGCTGAGACAGATTACAGCAGAGATGAGGAATTACAAACTACATATCCTGGGAATAAGCGAGAGCAGATGGACAGGGATGGGGAGAATAAAAACAGCTACAGGGGAAATGCGGCAGTGGAACAGTAAATGAGAATGGGGACAAATTAATAAGCTTCTGCAGTATTAACAACCTGGTCATCGGAGGAACACTTTTTCAACACAAAGAAGTGCACAAGTTAACATGGGAATCACCAAACGGACGAGACAAAAACCAGATATATCACATAATGATCAATGGCAGATGGAGACATGCACTACAAGACGTGAAAGTAAGAAGAGGCGCAGATGTGGGAAGTGATCATCACCTAGTAGTAGCAAGACTGAAGGTGAAACTCAGAGCTGCTGGACCAGTTGCAGTCAAACAGAAAAGATACAACATCACGAAACTTAAGGACCCCCTCACCAGAAAAGCGTTTGTGGTCGACGTAAAGAGACGATATCTGATTACCAAAAGCCAGGAAAGAACAGAGACCGACGATGTGGACCAGAAATTCAACACCATCTCAACAATATATAAAGAAAGCAGCAAGTCATGCTTGGGATTCCAGGAAAGAAAGAGCCAAGACTGGATAACACCAGAAACGCTAAACACCATAGCGAAGAGAAAGGAAATGAAAAGGAAGAAAACAGAAGCTAAGTCTCCCAGGTTAAAGGCAATATATAGTGAACAGTACAGTCAGCTGGACAAGGAAGTAAAACGTCAAACCCGTGCTAACAAAAGGACATTTCTGGATGACCTTGCAAGACAGGCAGAAGAGGCAGCACTGAGAAATGAACAAAGCACAGTTTATAAAATAACTAAAGCTATCAGTGGAAAACGAGGTGCAAACAACATAACGTTAGTAAGAGACAAGCAAGGAAATCTCATCACCACAGCACAGGGGCAGGAAACAAGGTGGGCAGAGCACTTCAGAGAAACACTGAATAAGGAACAACCAGAGACTCAGCTGAATGTTCCTGAGGCTGAAAGTGACTTAGACGTAAATACAGACATTCAACGAAAAGAAGAAATTATCACAGCTATCAAAGGGCTAAAAAATGGAAAAGCGCCTGGTCACGACAATCTGAATGCTGAGCTATTCAAGACAGACCCTGAACTAGCAGCAGAACTATTAGAACCACTATTTGCACAAGTCTGGGAAACTGAGACAAACACCAACAGAGTGGAGTAAAGGAACAATTGTCAAATTGCCCAAGAAGGGCGACCTTGCAGACTGCAACAACTGGAGAGGAATTACCCTCCTCTCAGTTCCCAGCAAAATACTAGGCAGGATAATCATCCAGAGAATTTCAAAAGCAGTTGACCATAAACTGAGGAAAGAACAAGCGGGCTTCAGAAAGAACAGAAGATGTGCAGATCATATATTTGCCCTCAGGAACATTATAGAGCAGTGCTCAGAATGGCAGAGACAGCTGTACATTAACTTTGTTGATTTTGAAAAGGCTTTCGACAGCATACACAGGGACAGCCTATGGAAAATTCTGAGGGCTTATGGAATTCCCAGCCGCATTGTTTCCATTATAAAAAGCCTCTATTCTAACTTTACGTGCAGTGTTGGATCGAGTAATGTAACTTTTGAAGTGAAAACAGGAGTACGACAGGGATGCCCCTTATCAACAACATTATTTTTGACAGTCATAGATTGGGTGATGCGCCAGACAACAGAGGGCAGTCCAAGAGGAATTAGATGGACAATGTTTTCTACACTGGAAGATTTGGAATATGCAGATGACATTGCACTGCTCGCGCATTCACACCAACACATTCAAGACAAAACTGATAGACTGAATAAGTATGGCCAGCAGGTTGGCCTGAACATCAATCTGAAGAAGACGGAGGTCATGACACTAAATGTGGGCAATCCTGAGCCAATAACAGTAAGGAACCAGAAGTTAGAACAGACAGACACATTTACTTACCTAGGAAGCATAGTAACACCTGACGGCGGAACAAGCAAGGACATTAACAACAGAATGAATAAAGCGAGAACAGCCTTTGCTATTATCAACAACATTTGGAAGTCTTCCCAGTACAGCACAAACACCAAATTAAGACTGTATGAGAGCTGCGTACTTTCTGTGCTTCTCTATGGCGCGGAATGTTGGAGAGTAACAGAGAAGGAAATGTCGAAACTGTCCACCTTCCACACAATCTGCCTAAGGAAAATTCTCCGAATCTTTTGGCCAAACACCATCAGCAACCAAGAACTACTTATTCGGAGTAACCAGGAGGACATGCACACCATCATAGCTGGCAGACGCTGGAGTTGGGTTGGCCATGTCCTCAGAAGGGACCCTGATACCATCGCAAGAACAGCTATGCTATGGACCCCCGAGGGAAAGCGAAAGAGAGGCCGACCAAAAACAACTTGGCGGAGAACTGTGGAAGCTGAGATGCAAAGAATGAACCACAGTTGGGGCACTGCACGAAGGATGGCCGCCGACCGAGCAAAGTGGAATCAATTTGTTGCTGCCCTACAAGACGCCACCAGGCGTGATGGCCGCTGACTGCTTTGACGGTTGGCGGTTATGGATCAAAGAAGAAGAAGAAGATATACTCTGAGAATAAATCTTGCTAAAGATCGAACTTTATAAAATTAAGTTTGTTTTTGTTGGGTGCTCTACACTGGGTTCAATTTCGTCTGAGAATAAATCTTGCAATATTTTCTGCCGCTTTCGTTACCGTTTTATAGCTCTTGTATTGTATAATTTACGATCTTGTGCCAAGTGCCAATGTGAATATAGGGGTTAGGCTGATTGATGTAATACCAACGGCGAAGTCAATAACACAACAGTCGAAATTCATCAAGAAGATAACTCGCTTAAGCACGACTGTTCACATTTAATTACGTACATAAATTTCACAGCAGAACATTGTCATTTTCACCTCATTACTTTATCAGTAGGCTTTGAATAAAATCTTATTTTCTTCGACCGTTATGCGTTAACTATAATGCGTAGTTTTCTTACTGTTTATAATTAATTCTGCCATCATGTTGAGAAAGTATTCTTTTATTCTATTACAGAATCCATTTCCATATCTATACAACAATCTCAGCGCTGCTATATTTAATATATTTACGTTTGGCTTACCACGCCATATATCACTGTCATATCACTTCTTGATTCTTCTGGCATGATGGCCGTTAAAAAATGTCATTCGACGTTTAGCACTTTATTTAATCTGTCGGACTCTCACGTCTTGAAGAACATCTCCTTTACTTCAATATAAATATTATTATGGGCTCAAAAGCCATAACACAAGCTAGCGCTACATCTATAATAGTGGTCAAGCCACATATTTAAGAAAAAACATGTCGTAGGCGCAAATGCTACATCTCGACTCTCTTGTCACTAAGGATAGCACGTCATCCTGCGCTACATAACGCGTCATAGTGTATCTAAGTTGGGGGTGCCACATGGTGCATACTTCCTAACCGAAATTAAACAGGTGCTATCAAGTGCTGGCTTTCAAAGAAAGCGTACACTGCTTAGACAGAGTAGACTACGCAGGCTTGTATGGACAACTGGCAGATGGCAAAACAACAGTTGGTCGTCAGCAGCCGAGGTTCAAAAATGTGTGCAAAAAAGACATGAAGGCACTGGGCATAAATCCAGCGACCCGGGATGATGAAGCTCCCGATAGCACCGAATGACGATGTTCCCTGTGGCACCACATCAGATTCAGCTCTCACATCAAGCAGAAGATAAAATAACACGCCAAAATGAACACCCTCCCTTCAATGGTGCCTATGCATTGTAGCGGTATGGCGGCTTGTGTACCATGGCAACCCACACAGCTATAACAGCGGGAGATTTACTCCTGGCAGGTTCTACCAAGCTGGACAGGTCCGCATGGGTAAGGATCAGACTAACGCTGGTACCTTGATCCTCTAGGTTGGGGGTTTTAGCAAAAGACCGGCAACCTTGTCTATGTAAAGAAATCACACATGTTACTGAAACAGCAACAAATGAACAAGCATTGCTACATGATGGACATCCGGAGACCTAGGCTAGTATGACTGCCAGTGGTGAAAGCCAAAAGGAAGCCACTGTCATGAAAATTAACATCCTGATCGCTAAACCCGAAACCAGAATTAGATTTTTGAATGTAAAAACAATGAATGAGATAGGCAAACTGAAACAGATTATAATGGAAATGAAAAAAACTGCAGAATACACATACTAGGAATAAGTGAGAGTAGATGAACTGGATCAGTCTAAAGAAGACAGAGGTCATGACACTCAATGTGGGCAATTCTAAGCCCATAACAATAAAGAACAAGGAGCTTGGAACAGACAGACACATTGACATACCCAGGATGCATAGTAACACCAGACGGAGGAACAAGAAAAGATATTAACAATAGAATGAATAAAGCGAGAACAGCCTTTGCTAGTCCAAACAAATCTGGAAGTCTTCCCAGTACAGCACAAACACAAAATTAAGATTATATGAGAGCTGTGTACTTTCTGTGCTTCTTGATGGTGCAGAATGCTGAGAGTAACAGAAAAGGAAATGTCCAAATTGTCTTCGATCTACAAAATCGGCAAACGGAAAAATTTTCCGAATATTTTGCCGAGTATGCTACAAAATTATTTCGAACATCACATTTACCTGTGCCGTTCTGTAATTCCTTCTGTGCTCATCACTTTCTTTTTCTCACCTCAGACAGTATGTGATATTTTCAATTCATTGTTTACACATCCTTCCCTCAATTCTTGTCATGTTGGAGCGCAATCGACAGTCCTTGAGGATTATGGTAATCAATGACTTTCGTTTGAATTCATTTTGACACCTTGGATCTGTATAGAGAAATGTGGTTTAATAAGCCATAACACATTTCCAACCAGACAGTGTGTAGGAGCGTCCGGATTAGTGAGTAAACAACCGTGGAATGGCCACAGTCGATTATCGTATCACTGATAATATTTTCTGTCTGATCTCCTTGTCCAACACGGATGGACCGGGTACATGACATAATCATTTCTGGGCAGACTTGGGGTACACGATGGTTACGATAAGTATCTATCTTGAAAGAGATTACTTGGGATAAATTATGAAGCTGTGAGTTTAAACATGATCAATAATAGACGGAAGACGACATACCGTAAAGGGGAAGTGACATGTAAACATCACATTTGTGTGCGTCACGCAGGAATTTTACATGAGAGTGTAGTGGTGATAGGAAACTCTATACAGAGCGATACAACAACAGGAGGCAATCTGATCATCATAAGTGGTCTTCCATCAATCAAGTGTTTCGGCCCCTAATCTGATTTACAATCTAAGGGGGGCGGCCCACTAAGGTCATGCCTCCTAAGTGTCAGCTTCTGTTGTCTAGTGCAGAGAATTGAACTCACTCCACCTTTGTTGCAGCTTTCAAATTTACTCCTATTTTCTGCCAGCTGGAGGCCATTGTGAAGGAAACCCCTATGTTGAAAACAAATTACTGTCTCGAGTTCCATAGACAGTTGCGGATGTTCCACATCCAGCCCGATGTCTTTTCCGCAGTTTCTCTGAACCGCATGTTCTTGACTGTCCCCTCAACCCCATCAGTTTCAGTAGATCATACACTGAGGCAGCTACGATACCTCTTGCAACAACCTCAACAGCCATGACCCTTGCAGTGAACCCACCGCGTCTCAAGTCCGCGGTCAGATCATTATACTTTCCCACTTTGAACGGGTATTGCTCGTCCAATCTGCATTCAAATGGTACGGTCAGCTCAATCATTATAATCTGGTGCGATGATGAATAATGCAGCACTATATCTGGCCGTCTTCGGGATCTTCTGATAATCTCTGGATATGCCCCTAGCCCAGGTAGGTCTACTGCCATCTCCCAGTCATTTGCACAGTCAAGAAGAGATGGTAAACTGCTACTAAATTTACTTGGTTTGAGATGTGGTGACTTTCCTGCTCTCATAAAGTATGTATTTTCAGTGCTTTGTCTGACTTTGTTGTTCGCCATCATCCTTGCCAGGTCTATTATAGCAGCCAGCTCCTTTAGGACTTTGTTGTGGCACGACGAGTATCGTCTTTGCCCTAATGACACCTTGCAAGCTGAGAGCACGTGTTTAGGTATCTGCCTCTCGTGGTACTGGGGGGACTGAGCATCATAAGAATTTCCACAATCTCACAAGTTTTGTGGACGATGGCAGGAGGTCATACTTTGATCTGATAATGAAGCTAAGAGGTGCCATATGCCATATTTCATTCCATATCAAGGACCTTTGCAGGGCTCCTTCCCATGTAGTCTATTGGCCTTGTTGGGTCTGCTTCACCGCTTTTAGCATCCTTCTATCATTCTCAGCTCCTCGTATCTCCTAAATTACCATGTCTCTGTGTTCCCTGTTTGATGCCTTGGACCACCAGCGGATGTCACCATGGCCAAATCCCCGTCTATTCGTCTGTGTGTATCAGATTACCTCCCTCAGCTTGAGCGACTCTTGGGCAGCACCAACAGCTTCATCCACTTTCTACTTCCTTCCAGTTTTCAGTGTGGGCTGAATGGGCTTAACTACGTCATCTGCTGACTCGCACAGCATCATTGAGAGCCTTGCCTTTCCTGCTTTGTATTCTTCAACAACTGACTTGAAAGGAAGCACACGCTTTGCCTTCTAGCAGTACATTGCTACGTCTGACAGACCTGGTGGTACTTCTAGCCATTTCTTCATGAACTTGTGGACTGTGACGTATAATGGAAATCTAGCTACAGCATCCGACCGCCTTTGCTTTCTCTGCCTGTCTGACTCACCTTTTAATCCACGCCTCTTTCTACTTGACCATAACAAACGAGCTTGTTTACCAACTTTCGTAACCTGTCATTCATAGCAGGGGAGCGAATTGCGTTCGTTTACCCGAGTTTCTCACGCAAGCTGAGCTGTCAATATTACGATAACTAACAGATCGCACATGGAAAACACGTGGAAGAGTAACGGCCTTTGAAGATTCTCTATAAGGGGAGCTAATCATTTGATGTTCGCACCTACAGGAAAAATAACTCTGTGATCTCGACATACAGGGAAAATCTCGAACGGAAGCCGCTACACGGGGTAAGCCTCTGTGCCGGTTAGCAACGGCCGAAGAAGCGACCGTTAACCTTTTATCTGGGAAACGTAGTTTTCAGATTTCTCTGCTAGGAAAACAGAGTGTGAAAATTCACATCTTCTAGAGATCATAATAACATGATCGTATTTAAACTGCGTCTTTCCCAAATCAAGTACCAGTGTCGCTCAGATTTTTTCGGAGAGTCTAAACACGTTATCTAGAACCATTGGGAATAGATGTGTTAATAGTTTCGTGGTGTTTCTTTCTGGATTTCTGGTAATATATAAATTTGTGCTTAAGCGTATTAAAGTGTTAAAAGTTTTAGCATCTTAAATTCACTGTGATTTTCTAGGTGTTAGAACTAGGGAATTAAATAACGCGTAGCTATTTTTATTCCAGATGTTTCAGTTGTAATGTTAACTTAATCACCCGCTGTCACACAGAATGAGACGGTTTAGTTGACTAATTAATACACTAGGCGTGACTGATAAGGGACAGAAAAGATTTCGCGTTTATTTCATTTGTATAATTTTGTAAGTGACTGTTGTTTAAACATGTAGCAAAGTTTGATTTTGCTGGGGAGGTTATGATTGTATCCTAAAAGAATGAAAACGGTGTCTGCATTAACCGTGTGAGGTCAAGCACATGTAGGCGCCTGACTCTATAAATGATGATGATGAATTATGTGCAGGGAACCTAACGCTACCTCCCTAGATCTCACACGGTCACTATTCTGGCTCTAGTGTATGGTGTATGGTGTACCTAGTGTCTAGGGAAGAAATGTAATGATGGTACACAACAGTAAAACACTTTAAATCTCTATAAAGAAGAGAATAAAACTAGTAGTTAAGTTTTTCTTTGAAATAAATTTTTTCTATACACTTTATTGTGCCTGTCCAGCCAAATCGTTTGAACAGGTCTTTGAAAATGAGGACAAGATAGTTTACAGAAAAGAACAATTAAAATTTTGGGGCAATTTGCCCAATAACTAAAAAGTTAATATATATATATTTATATATGTCTTTCCTGTAGGAAATATTCATAGATTTCACTTTATTCATCTAAAAGGGAGAGTCACTGTATATGAGGGCTGTAGTTTCATCCTACCCCCATAAACGTCCTGAGTATTGTTTCGCAATACTAGTGTTTCATACAAGAAAATGTCAGTTATGCCCAGATGTTTAACACATCACCTGGGATTCCTTGTTGAAAGATATTACAATGTGTCGTTGCAGAAAGTCTCAATTTCACCACCCGCCAAAGCTCCTACTGTTATCTTTGACAGCATAAACGACTGGTTGGAGACTGGATGGTGTTATTCGTACTCAGCAGGTTTCCTGTCACCAGCTGGCAACAGGAAATAGAGCCTCTGCAACAAAAGGACACCCTGGCCTTTTACATCTGATCACTTATTCGAACACTTAATTTCATACGTGAGTATGGGGTCAGCCTCGCGTGCATTTCAGGTGCACTCGCCCCGAATGTTACATGACTCCCACCTTGCTGTGACCACACCTCAGATCCTTAAGGCAGATACGCCACTGTACGTTTACATACTTTTCCTCAATACAATAATGTGGAGTAACCACATTTCCTTTGATATGATCTTCTCTTCTTTTCTTTTCAAATATAATTGCTTCAGGCATGTAGACAGTGTTGATTGAACACCGAGGCTTACTAATATATTCTAATATAATAATATGACAACATACACCAGTTAGATACATTTCAAAGTGAGGACTCAACGATTTCTGCTCCCAGCATGTCCTTCACTTTCCCCCATAGCAGTATCTAACTTTGGTAGTTGAAATAAACATATTAATTCATAAAGCATCCTTACCACAATTCAAGAAAATATAAACAAATGACGCTGACTTTAGAAGAAATGGCCTCAGCTTCCTCCGAACTGCACAGACTGTGAATTTCTTATTTATTTAAGTTTAAAGTTAACACAGCTGTTTCTCAGCGTATCTGAATGAAAATTTTAGTTTGACTGGCAATGAATAATCAAAGCCTTTTGCTAATATTTACTAGCACTGGCCAATCAAAACGTGCGACTACTTGAAGTCAAATGCAGTTTTTATGAAAAAACAAAATAATTGCAAACAATTTCTGCGTCTGGTAGTCGATTGGCCAGTCTGCTTTAGTTATGCCCAATACAAAAGGATGTTTTGTTTAGGATTACATTTTTCCTACCGCTCCCCTTTTCCGTTCATACTCTTTTTACCCAAGCGAATTTGAATGTACCTCCCTGCCTCTTTTTCCAACTCGCGTCCCCATTAACGTTAAACAAAAAACAAAGCAGGAACGACAGTCTGTCTGGTCGAGCGTCCGTAGACATTAGTATTTTCTCAATAACTTATCTAATACTGGGACTATCATATTATTTAAAGTACATTCTTGCTCAGTGAACTCTACGTTATACTACCATATAATTTTTATGGGCAGTTTCATAATGGTTTAAATTTTCAATTTTTGTCATAGTCAATCGTCAAATAAAATTTGCACAAGACCGCCATCTTTCCTCTCCTTCATCTCGCTAGCATGTATTTTTCAAATAACTAACTTGTTTCAGTTACGTCAGAAATGCTACCGCGAGGCGGCAATAAAATTGTCTGCGTGTTTGCCTCTGCTAGAGTCATTCCAGCGTGTATATATATGCATGGCAGACTGTGTCAGCGAAGCGGGGTTGTGCGCGGCAGGTTAAGAATTGGCGTTAATAATTTGTATTGTATCGTGTAACACTACCAAAAAATGTAAGGATCACTACTAAATTTTGCGTTAAAGTTGACAGAATACGTTAATTCAGATAGTTATTTGGCGGCACACTTCCGCCAAAGCGTTAATTGTAAGTCTTGTCACAGTCTCTATCAAATCGGGCAAAATGTTAAAAATGTACGTCACAAGGAACGCGAGTAGGTTTAAACGGGGGGATCGGTTCTAAGCCGTTCCATGGCACAAAATTCAGCGTTATGCTGGCGTGTGAGAGCATCACCGTCAGACACAATAGGGCTGTTGTATTTATTATCTTTTTATGACTAAAACTCTACTGAAATGAGCGATTATTCTCGCAGATTTTGCTACACACCTCCCATCCTAAAACATGCATTCATTTGCAGGTTATAATCTGCGAGATAACTTAGCTCAATGAAGTCTTATGCGTTTTTCTGATCTTCATCACAAGGATGTCTGCTCAAAAAGTCTGCACCTATGTTCTTAGGGCCAGGGATATATTCTATCAGAAATGAGTATGACTGCAATAATAAAGACCATCTCAATAATCTGGAATTTTCATGCTTGGCCTGTGACAAGAACACGAGTGGTGAATGATCCGTTTGGACCACAAATGTCCTGCCATATAAATAAATCTGGAATTTCTTTTATCGCCCATATCAAAGCGAGACATTCTTTTTCACTTGTTGAGTAATTTTTTTCCGCCTTGTTCAACTTGCGGCTAGCATAAGCGACTGGGTTCAATTCTCCATTTTGTGAGGAGGACCTTTGCAACTATGTAGCGTCTAGGCCCACATTGCTTGCGTCACTTCTCACGACAAATTCTTTATTCAAGTCAGGCAATTGCAATACTGGCCTGCTTGTGAGTTTTCCTTTTAACTCCTGGTAAGCCAATTCACACTGTGCGGACCAAATTATAGTATCAGGTTGACCTTTGCGAGTTAAATCCGTCAGTGGAGCACATATAGAGTTAAAATGTTTAGTGTACTTTTGGTAAAAACCACACAACGACACAAAAGATCGCACATCTTTTTTTTGTTTGTGGTCTAGGCGCTTTTTTTAATTTTTCCAGATTCTTGGGATCAGGGGTCATGCTACCCTGATGTACCGTATGTCCCAAGAATTCCAACTCTTTACAGCCAATACAACATTTTGAGTTACGCTATTTCAGAATCGGAACTCACCAGAGCCAGCCGATAGGATTTACCATCATCATTAAGTAACACTATTTAACAGTTTAGGAATCATATGTTTTCCTACTGTTTACGGTGAACACCAGACCTCAGAGAGTCTCGGCATTAACTATTCAAGGTGACATTGTGTATCCAGGAAATCAACCACCAAATTAGGTGTTCCCCTTATAAAATTTAATTATTGAAAGGAGGGACTGGGGCCCAATTCGGACGATAATTACTCTGGACCTTCTATATATATATATATATATATATATATATATATATATATATATATATATATATATATATATATATATATATATATATATATATATATATATATATATATATATATATATATATATATATATATATATATATATATATATATATATATATATTCATGGATTTTTACATCCAACAGATTGTTTCACCAAGAATAGGGTAAGAAGCAAGATTGTGTAGCCACGTGTGACAGAGAGAGAAATATTTTCTTGAGTACAGGAAACAGTATATCATCTGCACTCTGTTTGACTATTGTTTAATTTTATTGGATAACGTTTAGTTGGAACTGTGTTCTTTCTTTACTGTCTATACTGAAACATAGTGCTAACCGTTAACCTTTGGGGTTATTAACTTGTTGGGTTATTTTCTTCTCAAGGAGGGGAGGGCACAGGTATTCTGTTATTTTTCTATATATGTAATTCTGATGTATTTGATCTTTTCTCTTTTAGATATTCGATGTTGTAAAGTTTAAATGATAGTAAACAACAAAAGAACTAAACTTTGTGTGTTGGTCAGACCCATACCCAAATTTACCACAGCTTTCACGTTTGTGTGTCTTGTTGTCACATTGCTGTGTGTGTGTGTGTGTGTGTGTGTGTGTGTGTGTGGTTAGTGTAACATATATCTCTCAATATATGGAGGTTCAAGATTGTCTTATACTAAATTATAGTCGTATAGATAGGCTGGACTAGAGAAACTACTCAGTCCAGAGACAGATCTCTCCTTAAACTATCCATTCGTGAAACTCTATTTCTTACACCTTTACTTCTCACGTATTATTTCCATTCCCTATACTCAGGCGGGACCTTACATAACTTTAAAACCTATCTAAGCACGACATTGATCTTTTGCTTTATAGCTCCCAGTGTACTGGTGCTTATTTCGTATATAAGCAACAATTTAGGTATCAACATGAACTGAAGGCTACACGTGTGTTACCGGGTCCCGAAAGAGTAGCAAAGAATAGTAACACTGTACCCTACCATGAATGTCGTAAAAAGCGAAAAAGGAGGGTTAGGCATGGGGGCTGGTTACCCCATCCAGTAAAAAACTTCAAGAAACATGGACAAGTCAAATACAGAATATAAATCAACTCCGCCGCCCAAGACAGAAGAAGGTCCTCTGGAAAGGAGGCGCATGAAGCAAGCATGAGAAAGCTGAAAGGAGTCTGGGTTGCCGACTAACATTTTTTCGTCTGGGAAAATCTCCATAACTGGCACCTGGAATGTTCGCACTCTGTATGAACAAGGAAAACTGCACAGGTAGAAGCAGAAATGAGAAATTACAGTATTGATATCCTGGGTCTCTGCAAGACACGGTCGAAGGGCATAGAGAGGAGGAGATTGAACACAGGAGAAATGGTGTTGTCCTCATGACATGAGGAGGAAAGAGACACCACAGTGAAGGGATGGCTCTAATACTGTCTAGGGAAGCACAGAAGGCACTTATAGAATGGGAAGCAATGGGACACCGAATTATAACAGCAAGGTTTAAATCAGCCAAAAAGAAAGTAAATATAAACATCATCCAGTGTTATGCACCACCAAATGATAAAGAAGAACCCGAGAAAGAAGACCTTTACACTAGACTACAAAATGTCTTGGACAAAAAGAAAAAAAAAGGACATCACAATGATGGGGGACCTAAATAACTAATGTTAATATGAGTGTGCTATATTATTATTTTACTTTACAACGTTGAATTCCTTGAAATTGATATGTAAAATGCATATGAGAATAAATGAATTCAGTAGGAAAGATGAGCGAAAGGAATGGCAGAATGTTAGACGGGCCTGTGTGCTCAATTCTTAACTCTTTGAAAATAAAGTCGTTCGTTCGTTCGTTCAGTCAGTGGCCAATGACCACAGAAGAAAGAAAAAAAAGGAACATCATGTAAAAAGCAGCTGAGGGCCATTGTGGCAGAGGATATTATGAAAATAGATTTCATACATCTACATTTTTCTTCCACCTGTCTTTCACCGGCTTCCTTATGAGCCATGCACGGTTTGTTAACGTAAAACCCTCCTACACTCAGATATCTGTCTCTTTCTTAATTTAGCACGCCTATTTTAATTTCTTTTCTCTATTGTTTTAGGAATGTTTACCAACAGACCTATTTGTTAAACGCAGACCCCTTCACTTCTCTATATATGTCAAACTCTTAATTTGGCCACGCACATTTTCTTTTCTCTATGTCGTATAAACTACGAGGAATGTTTGCAATCAGACAGGTAAACGGAACGCGTAGAGAAGAGGACGGGTTGATGGATTTATAGAGAAGGGGGAGATAAGCTAAATGATGAAAATCCAAGGGGGCAATAAGTTGAAACGTATTTTTCGGTAGACATTGGTCAGGGGGACCTAATCTGAAACCAAGGGCAGATAATCATAGTTACTCCCCCTGAATCCGTTCGTTTGGAAGGTAATTAAACACGGTGAGAATCGCAAGATCAAAGGACGGGTTTCGCTCGATTGCCAGAGTCTGCGAGGGGTAAAAGTGTGAATTTTTCCTCTGATTCAGAACTGAGCGAAGAAAAGCCCGAAATCTGAGCGAAGGCGTCAGAATTAGCAATGTTAGTGAATTTCTTCCAATTTAATATATATATATATATATATCTCTGCCTTTAAAACTCAATTTATCCAGTACCGACAGAATTTCAGAGAACATCTAGCTTCGAATTCTAAGATCCCTTATAACAATGGAATTACTTAGTGTTTTGATTGGAGATCGTTTATTTCTGTGTTTGCGGTAAATATTATAATAGAAGTTTGAGTGATTTAATTGTTAAGTCCGTCATTTTATTTCACTAAGATCTTTCTGTGTAGAGTGATTTAATGGCTAAGTACATCATTTTATTTCACTAGGATTTTTTAATTTTTGTGTGCTAATACTTAGTATCTGGGTCTTCAAGGTAAACCTGTCTGGCTTTGTGTTTACACCCAGAAAAAGACAGAGTACCAACCCAAAGAACATTAAGAGTGACGCTGTAACTGGGCCTATAGATCCAGATTTCTTTTTCCCAATTTCATTCACATTCAGCCCGTTGTGGCGACATAACCAACATTAACATTTCCCGACGGTTGACCATTTGTGGTGTGTCAAGGAATTTTATACTGAGAGAAGTTACCGACCTGACATTCCTATGTAAATGGAAATCTCAAGCTACATACACTGTGAGCACTGTTAAATTTCTTACCTGGACTAATTAGTGTGACCTAAACAGACATCTTAAATAAAAGTAACAAAGTGAACGTTCCCCGGAGAAGTGGATTTAAGTCTTTGAGGAGCTGGGGTTTTCTTTGCCAAAATAACACTGAATTTGCTGTGTGCGTGTGTCCTAAAGATTGTTCCAGAAGTTACAAATCAAGTATTAGGTAAGAACGAATGAACGTGGCCACGGTTGTATGGAAAGAAAGAAAGCAGGAATGAGTAACTCTTTTATTGTATAATCCATGTACTCACTTTGTATATTTCTTACTGTGTTTTGCTAATACTGTTCAAATTTCAGAATAGAATAACGTAGAAACTCTGTTCCTTACAGTATAGTAAAAAGTCTATACCATAGTGCTAATCTTTTGACCTTTTGGGGGTTAATTAACTTCTCTTTGTGGGATCTTGTATCAACAGGGGGAGATAGTACTTATGGGTCTATTTCTGTATTAATTCTGTACCCCTATGATTTTTCTTTATATTCGATATATGACAATATATATGTTGTGAAGTTTTTTTTTCTTTATGGTAAATAAAATTTACATAAACTGTATTTTCTGTGTTGGTCAGCTCGTCCCAACATCCACATTCCATTAGTATAGTTTTCACGTTTGTGCGTCTAACTGTCGTCACTTATCTGTGTGTATGTGAGTGGTGGATATATACAAGGTATATTAATATATAGAAAGGGAACTGTCGGAACAACAATATTTTTTAGTCGTAACCGATAGGCTGGGCTAGAGAAGTTTTTCTCAAATCCAGGGACAGACTTTACCTTTTCACCAACTCACTAGGGAAATCTATCTGTTTACCTTATCTCGCACTGATTCATCACCTTTGTTAGTTCTATTCAGAAGGGACCAAACATTGTTCTTAATCACCTATCGAAATCTACGACAGCCATCACTTTAGGGGCGCATTCCCATAGTCGGTCATGACTGAAGGGCCTTCTAATAGTATATCTACCGGCCAATCTGTTCCTGCATTTTCATTGACATAGCATTTGAAAATTCAGACTAAATGATATTTTGCCAAATGTTAACTTCAAACAAAAGATCGCATTGCTATCTTATGCACCTAACGAATAAAGTGATTTTTAGTAAGCTATCTCGTGGAATACCATGAAAACGTGGAAATAGTACCTTTAATCCTGACGGTACCGAGCTTTAAATGCCGACTGGAGAGAGATAGTCAGAAATTTCTCTAGCTTGGCAGGTCTTTCTTTTACGCCCTCCGTCACTTAGAGGACAATCTGTTAAGAGCTGCGCCCTATGATTGAAGTGCTGGATTTACCGAGATGGATTTATGCATTGAGGCATATCTGGAGTTATCTTTATATGATCATCAGCTAAGCACAATGCCATAGTATACAGATGTGGAAGTGAACCTGTGTCTGAGAGGTTAATTACACTCTCGTTGACTATTTAAATCATCCACACACTTCCAGGGATTCCCCCTATGGTGAAACATCCTGAGAACCCAGCATTAAACACTAAGCTTGGAAGAGACACTTGGGCCCCAGACGTAACTCTGGGTTCCGACTGATTGGCTGCATTTAGGATGGTCCCACGATGGACTGATGATATGCAGAAGGAGATGAGAAGTGGCTCTATGTAGGACGTGACAATTACTTGGGAGAGCCCAGAACCACAGCACAGTATTTTATCTCTGCATATCTGGAGAGCCCCCTTAGATGGTGGGGAATGGACTGTATGCCACACGCTTCTTCCACATAGCTTCTGACCAGATAAGAGGATATTTTAAATGCAAGCCAAGCTGGGGATACTCAAGCTCACGACTTCAACTCAATACGTTTCGGAATGACAGAAAACCACAGGAAAAGCCTAGATCTACAGTGTAGATAATACTAATGTTTTCTACTTGGTATTTTCAGCTAAACAGTTAGTAGCTCAACATCCCTAGTTAAACAACAACAACAACAAAGATAGATAGATGTTGAAATACCGTCGTGCATCAAAGCTTTTTTTAGGTGTGCATGTTGTTGAGGTGTTGAAATCAGAATATGTATGGTATAGATTCTGTGTGGAACATGCAAGGTATCTGAGATATTTCCTACAATCTTTATAGTGTAGTGAAACTCAACTCTGATGCTATAAGATATTTGCAAGAATACAGTGCACTGATCTTTATGGCACTTGCAATGGTGAAATCATAGTAATATGTATGAGATTTTGATGGAATTTGGCTTCACCACACGAGTATTGCGATAGTATAATTGTAATGAATAGATGTCCTACAGTAAATGTATTTGGAAAGCATGCGTTGAAATTTCTTCTTCTTCTTCCTCGTTCGCCCTCAGACTTCCACATTAATGACTCTAATAAAGGCAGTAGTCAGGTCAAGGTTCCTGACATCTCGTTCGCCCTCAGACTTCCACATTAATGACTAATAAAGGCAGTAGTCAGGTCAAGGTTCCTGACATCTCGTTCACCCTCAGACTTCCACATTAATGACTCTAATAAAGGCAGTAGTCAGGTCAAGGTTCCTGACATCTCGTTCGCCCTCAGACTTCCACATTAATGACTCTAATAACGGCAGTAGTCAGGTCAAGGTATTCTGACATCTCCAAACAGTTTTTCGTGGAGAGATGTAGGTTGTTGCCATATGCTACCCCGTTCATAGGTGTATGATGGGCATGACTGCAACAGATGTTCGGCTGTCATGGGGCTGGTATCAGAGGTGCAGAGATCTGTTACACCTATGCGTTGGAATAAAGGCCAGAATTATTATTTGAAACCACAATGAACAATTGGATATCATCATTGTTCATAAAGTTTGTTAATAGACATGTATTGAATCATCAAGTCTAAGATTGCTGGAGTTTGGCATTAGGCGCAAGACTGGCAGGGATGAACGTATGCGAGGATGCATCGGGCGTATGTAAACCAGCGCGCAACAGCGCGATTTCAGACCCTTCGACATTTGCTGAGGGGTTTGCCTGGTGCAATTATATCGTTTCTGAACAACAACTGTAGCGACTCCAAATGTTGAGTGATGATTTATGGTGTTTTAGGTCTAGTATGCGTGTGTGAGGTAGATGTACAGTCAGACAAGTACGGTTCCAACAGGAACGTCACACC
Organism: Oreohelix idahoensis; assembly: GCA_024509875.1. Classification (NCBI taxonomy): domain Eukaryota; kingdom Metazoa; phylum Mollusca; class Gastropoda; order Stylommatophora; family Oreohelicidae; genus Oreohelix; species Oreohelix idahoensis. Next base: position 680,987 of record JAMPIV010010618.1, read on the forward strand.
AAATCACGACGTATGGAGTCAATGAACATTGTAAAACCTCGTGACGTTTTGATAATTTATTATAGACGCCACAATGACGAGATGTGTAGACATAAACAAGCAGGTACATCATAGGTACGATCAAACAGTCATTATTACATCAAGATAGTCAGTACAGCAATGGACGGTAGACGGCATCATAATAGAGATGAATCATATGCATGTCAATACATTATAAGGCTGTAATGTAGTCGGGAAAATTCTCCATTCCTTTCTATCTTAGCCAGGAGATAACAATATGTAGGAGATCAATCCACTCTCCTTGAACTGACTTCAGAAAGACGGGCACGTCTTCTGAAGTATCAATAGTGTCCTCAAAAATCCTCTAGTTAACAAAGGTATCAAACTTAGATCATGTAGCAGGGCAGCAAGTAATAGTCCTTAGGACATGCATCAACCCGATGCGTTACAACGAAGACATACGTGAACCGAGAAACATCTCATAATGAAGACTCTTCAATGACAGGCTACGAAACAAATGTCAATCTCGAAAGATGTCTACAAAGTTACTGAAAAATGCAATTACCTTGTCTTCAGGAAATACACCACATAACTCACATGCCTCCAGGCGTATTAAATCACAAGAGAAATGTCATCTCAAATAAACGAGCAATCTATAGAGAGGACTCCATATTCCTGACAGAACAAAATAAGCATAGACGCTCTCACAGAGACGTCTTGCTCGCAAAACGAACCGTTCTCGACTCCAGGGCGGAAACGAGAACACAAAGACTTAAAACTTGGACATGCGCAGTAAAGAGCGCAATACGAATACTGTTCACACAATATATGAAGATAGAACCTCTTTCTAAGAACAACGTCGAAATCAATGCCTTATAAGGAGACCATTAGACAGCATAGCAAGTTGCCAACTATTTCTGAGAAAACCGGCCTGTCATATCCATACATGGACATGATTTAAGAGCGCTTAACAAACTTATCTGCCACCTTTTGCCAACAAGAACAGACAACTGCATACTATAAAAAGTGACTATTAATTTCACAAGGTTATTTTCCTTGCATTAGAAAAAATATATGTTGTACACAGAATACGAGAAATTCTTGTGCAACATATCACCACCACCTCCCGATTAAAAAAAAAATGTGGAACATATTTTTTTTTTTTTTAATATCCAAGTGCAAGCGACAAGCGGCTCAAAACGCACGAATTATGCGCGGATAATTAATTAAATTGCCTAACATGAGGCTAAATTGACACATAGAGTGTCTGGTGAGAATATATCTCAACAGAAAAATAAATCTGTCTCAAAAAATATTCATATCGGGGGGTGTCACCAACACACATCACGCTAGCATGTAAACACAATATACGTATGCAAGTTACTATAGTCATCATCAAATAGCATACTCTAATATTGTCTTAAAAATGGATGTACAAATTTGATAGAAAATATCAAATAGCACATTATTTGACATGTAATAACCTTAGTACATAATGAAATTAAAGTACATGACGATCCATGACATATCCTCTGACGTTCCGAAGGTAAGTACACAATCTAGAACTCGCCATTGCTTGACAATAGTAAGGTAAGTCCTCAGATCATCAATGACATTCTGAGAAAGTACAAACAATATAATGCTATTTAACAACCAATATGCTTCATAAGATACAATACATTATTAACAATTGTGGCCGTTTAGTAAACTTTCGGCCCTTATATTAACTACTCAGTCTTCCACTGTTATCTTAAAGACAGAAACAGAAGGAGATGACAACAATGCACAATAGTATGTGTTCACATAAAGTGAGAACAGATGTGCTAATGTATTGTAGTAATATCGGTGTGTTATGACTCTGTAATATATGTAGAAATATAGGACAGAAGTATCAGTTGGAATCATGTGAGCATCTAGACAGAATGTCAGCCATCACATTATCCGAACCACGGATAGCTCGTACCGTGAAGTGAAAAGGTTGAAGAGCTATAGCATATCGAGTGGATCTCGAACTTTTCAAATTCTTAGTCTGAATAGCTGTAAGAGCTTTTTGATCAGTTTCTAATATGAAATGAGCGCCCAGGAGGAATCGTTGTAGTTTGAGAATTGACCAAACCATAGGCAACAACTCACGGTCTAAAACCGAGTAGTTCCTCTCTGCCGCATTTAGTTTCCTAGAAATGTACATAACAGGATGCAGAGTTTCTGAATACTCTTGCATAAGTGCTGCTCCAATCCCAGTGGATGAAGCATCACTTAGAAGAACAAAAGTCCTATCAAGAGTAGGTAACCTTAGGATGGGAGGAGATGAAAATATCTTCTTGATCTGGTCTAAGGAAGATTGACATTCTGGAGACCAACGGACCAGATTAGGCGAACCTTTCTTCAACAATGTTGAGAGAGGTGCCATGATCGAAGATAAATTCGGAATAAATCTAACATAAAATTGGATTAGACCTAAGAGACTACGAACTTGTTTCTTCGTTTTAGGTACAGAGATGTTCAGTATTTTGGAAGTATTGTGGTCCTCTGTCTTTAAGAGACCATGACTAACACGATGACCCAGGAAAGAAATTTCACCAAAACCAACAAAAGCTTTAGAAGGTTTTGCTGTCAAATTATACTCACGTAGAGTGGACAGTAAGTCATATAAACCCAAATAGTGATCTTCCCAGGAATTACTAAAGATACAGATATCATCTAAGTATGCGATGACATCTGAACGATGTGAAAGAATTCGACGCATCATGCGAACGAAAGTAGCAGGAACGTTCATAAGACCGAAAGGCATAACATTCCATTGGAATAGACCCCTAGGTGTAGAGAAAGCAGTAAGAGGTTTGGCATGCTCTGCTAAAGGCACTTGCCAATAACCTTTAGACAAGTCAAGTTTAGTGAAGAATCTAGAGTTAGAAAGTCTAATAAGTAGATCTTCTAGTAAAGGCATCGGTTCAGCATCGAACTTAGTGACTTGATTTAATTTGCGATAATCAACGCAAATTCGTATGTTCTTATCTTTCTTCCGGACAATAACCATGGAAGAAGAATATGGTGAAGTAGATGGTTCAATTATGTTCAATTGAATCATTTCATCCAATTCCTTTTCTACTTGCGACTGAAAGTGTATAGGGATAGGATAAGACCTAACCCTAATAGGACTATTGTCGGTAAGAACTATGTCATGTTCAATGACATTTGTGTGTCCAGGGATGTCAGTGAGAACATCCTGAAATGTTTGTAACATCGACGAGACTTGACGATGTTCCTCAACAGAAAGATTAGGAGAAATAGAAACGTTCTTCCAAGATTCCGTGGAATGTAGCGGAACCACTGGAAGGGGAAGATTGACATCACAGAAAATAGATTCCTCATCCTGTGTGACAGTCAGGGATGAGTAATGACCATGAGGTGCAGGAGAATCATCCGTTGCCTGGAAAATAGGCAGCAAATAATCCGGACGTTCGTGAAATTCCGAAAACATGTTTATGTGGAAAGTTTTATGCTTTCCATCAATATCGACCACATAGTCAACATCGGAAATTCGCGAGACTATTGCATACGGACCTTTCCATGCAATAAGAAGTCTATTTTCCCTACTGGGGAGTAGGACGAATGCTTTGTCACCTGGACAAAGTTGTCGTAGACATCTATTCTTGTTAGCAAACTGCCTTGCCTTCTCTTTAGCAATTTCTGAAGAAGCAGTTGCTAGTTTGCATGCCTCAATGATCTTTTGCCTAAGAACAATGACATACTCATATGAGGATTGAGTGTCATCACTAATATCATCGGCAGTGATGAGATCGTGTAATAAAGACATAGGGCCACGCGGACGCGCGCCAAAGACAAGTTCAAAGGGAGAAAATCCTGTGTGCTCGTTTGGGACTTCTCTATAAGCAAAGAGAGCCGCGGGTAAAACCCTGTCCCAATCTTGAGGATGATCCTCAGTTATCTTACCAAGTAAAGTCTTGAGCGTTCTATTGAGACGCTCAACTAACCCATTAGACATAGGATGATAGATACTACTGAGAGATCTTTTAATGTGTAGGGTAGACATTACTTGTGACATAGTGTCGGATATAAGTTGAGTGCCATGGTCTGACAATATTTCTCTGGGGAACCCCAAGCGAGAAAATATCAACCAAAGAGCATCTGCGATATCTGTAGTAGATATGCTCTTAAGAGGGATAGCCTCTGGCCAACGTGTGCACATATCGACACATGTAAGGATAAACTGATGTCCTCTGGCCGACTTGATCTTAAAAGGGCCAATAATATCTATGGCCATTTTTTGAAACGGCCGAATAGGGATGTCAGCAGCCTGGATAGGCGCAGCATGTCGTGGTCCTCTAGATTTGACCTCCTGACATACCTTGCATGATCGGCAGTAGATACGAATGTCCTTGTTGACAAAAGGCCAAAAGAAAGCCGCAAGGACTCTCGACTTCGTACGGGAAAAACCCATATGTCCAGCACATTGCGAATCATGAGCATGTTGCAATATTTGCATTCTCATGCTCTTGGGAACAAGAATTTGCGAATGTGCCGATGTAGCCGAGTCTTGTACCATACGTACAAGTACGCCGTTTTTCATTGCTATCCAAGATTTTCTATTTGTATCCTGATTCGGATCACCTTTCTTCGCAAGAATGAAGAATTTATTTAGAGAATGATCTTTTTCTTACAATTTTATGAAAGAGTCACGAGTGATAACTACGTGACTATCTTGGCTATGAACTTCATTATTACCATCCAATGAAGTTTGGGGGGTTTGTAGAGCTTGTGCTCTTGTAACCACTACATTGGTAGCTTGCATATTATTATCTCCCCAAGCAGCAATCTGCTGTGGGGTACACTCCCTAACTCCGTGGATACGACCAATAATAATGTCCGCAATAGGATTAGGTAAGAGACAAGCGTGCACATCCCCAGTAAAGAAAGGAGTGGCAATGTGAATTACAGCAGTAGGATATTTCTCTAGAGTGCCAACAAATGTGACACATTTGTTAACCTTTCCTGTAGCACAAGATGGATCTACAAGAGATTGTCTAACACCAATAGTGGTGCATCCGGAATCGAAAAGTAGTGAGACCGGAGTATTATTAACAAGACCCTTATGTAGGATTAAAGAACCCCTCCCGTCATGCGCAACTGCAGCAGGAAGAGCGGGAAGAGGGTGACCACACAGAATACGAGAAATTCTTGTGCAACAACAACAATGTATTTCGATCGCCCTTCGAACGTTGAATCTTCATTCATTTATACGTTTCGGACCTTGTTGTAATATCGCCACTATCCATTATTGATATATACTGGAATTCACCCCTAGCTTCTAACTTGATTTACAACGAGGTTCTCAACACTATCTAATTGTTCTCAGTGTTCTACCGGCATACTATAGTGACCCGCTGCCCGCTCCTGATTTAAGGTATTTTTTAAAGTGCACACGTAATAACAATTTTTACTTACCTACTATAAGTTAGTTGCTTATCCTTTACAGGACGTGGCAATCAACCCCAGCTTTTATTGGCTGTTTGTGATTTTTCTAGGCAATTTTTTTCATTCAGTAGTTTGCCATTGCTTTCTGAACGGTACGGCGCTTATACCATTGTTAAAAATCCACACAAAGCGATCTGCTACCAAACCGCCTGCAGCAGGTTTCGAACCTGGTATATATGGATTATGAAACTGCGTTCATATCCATTAGGCCACAGACGCCGACATTTACCTACTATACAATATGAAATAGATTAATTGGGGGAGTTAAATGTTTAACTGTAAGCATGTCGCAGATTTGAATATATTATCTACGATTACGGATATTATATCTTAATTATAATCCATTTGGGGCTGAACAGGATATTTTTATCAATTAATGTACACCCCTGTTCACAAAGTTCCAGGACTCATTTTTTATCCGGAAAACCGTTATAAGGAGCTAGGTGATATTAACTCAGTGCACGTGTCAACCACGTGCCACTATATGTACCAAACCTGAAGTTTGTAATTTCGCGCATGCGCTGTGGGGTAGCGTATAAGCGGATGTGACGTAATAGTGCTCGTCGCGTTTCAAAAATGGACAGCAAAATTCAACAACGTGTGTGTATTGATTTCTGTTTTCGTCTAGGAAAAACTGGTTCCGAAACTCTCGAAATGTTTCAAACAGCTTTCGGAGAGTCCTGTTTAAGTAGATCTAAAACATTTGAGTGGTATTCCCGTTTCAAAAGTGGACTCCGATCCTTTGAAGATGGCCCCCGTCAAGGGAGACCCTCCATCTCCCACACCGACAAATTCGTTGCACGTGTGCAAGAAATGATACGCGCTGACCGACGTCTGACTATCAGAGAGGTTGCTGATGATCTTGGAATATCAATTGGTACGTGTCATAAAATCGTAACTGAAGATTTGCACATGAGACGGGTGTCAGCGAAACTCGTGCCACGCCACCTGACTGAGGACCAGAAGGACGATCGGTTGTCCATTTGCACTGACCTCCTTGAGATAGCAAAAAACGACGCAAATTTCATGTCCTCGATAATAACTGGTGATGAAAGCTGGGTGTACGGATATGACCCGGAAACAAAGCAAATGTCCTCCCAGTGGCAAACGCAATCATCTCCTCGGCCGGAGAAGGCACGACAGGTCAAGTCCAATGTCAAGACCATGTTAGTAGCGTTTTTCGACATTGATGGCCTGGTGCATCATGAATACGTCCCTATAGGACAGAGTGTCAATGCTGAATTCTTCAAAACAGTCCTGCAACGCCTCCGCGACGCTGTGCGCAGACATCGTCCTGAGAAGTGGCGCACAGGCAATTGGCGTGTTCATCATGACAATGCACCTGCACACAGGTCTGTCACCACAAACGCATTTTTGACGAAACACAACATTCCATTGCTCCCGCATCCTCCATAATCACCCGATCTTGCTCCGTGTGACTTTTTCTTGTTCCCGCGACTTAAGAAAACAATGAAAGGTCGTAGATTCGATGACATTGAGCAGATTCAAGCCAACGCAACGAGACAAATAAGGACTATTCCGCAAAGTAACTACCAGAGGCGCTTCCTTCAGTGGCAGGAACGTTGGAATAAGTGTGTACACTCACAAAGGAACTACTTTGAAGGAGATAGAACCAAATAGTATGTAAGTCTACTTATTCGAATAAAAAAAAAATGAGTCTCGGAACTTTGTGAACAGGGAGTATATGTTTTTGTCGAGATAGATTTTCATGAGTGGATGCTTATGGATAATCGAGAGGTTGAAACGGTGTATATATATATACTGTTCAAAAAAAGAAACGCAACTTTTTTGGTGTTACTTTTATAAAAGATATTCGCTGATTGGACATCAGTCAACCTATCGACTGTGTCCACCTGGTCATTAACTTCTCGTGGTTACCTGAATTGTACTCACCTCATGATTCGTGAGGTCATGAAAGAGGTCAAGGTCAAAACAACATTTTTGACAATAACTCGTGACAGGTTCATGAGAATCCCGTGAAACTCACTGAACACAAAACTCGCTGACCATTTTATTGAATGCCTATAAAAGATTGACGCTCCTCGAATAAATTCAGTTGAAAATTCAATGCGCAAGTATGGCTCATCTCATTACAGAACAACGACTCATCATTGGACGTTTACAGACTGGACAGTCACAAAGTGTAGTGGCCAGACAATTTAATGTAGTTAGAAGCACCATTAGTCGCCTTTGGATGCGATTTCAAGAAACTGGCTCAGTGGCAGGCCGGCCGCGCAGTGGAAGACCCAGAGTCACCGCTCCTGCCGAAGACCGCTTCATACGGCTGCGTCACCTCAGGAATCGACTTGCATCTGCGTCCTCCACAGTCCAGTCAATGTCAGCAGCTCGTCGAATTTCAGATCAAACGGTCAGGAACCGGCTGCACGACTCTGGTCTTTGGGCTAGAAGACCCTACAGAGGTCCTGTTCTTACGGACCGGCATCGCCAGAACCGACTGCAGTGGGCGAACCAGCATCGTCAATGGACCGTTGGGAATGACTGGAGACGGGTTTGGTTTAGTGATGAATCATTTTTTGTGCTCCAGCGACACGATAGACGGAGAAGAGTTTACCGCAGAGTCCATAAGCGCTACGCCCAGAACAGCGTTGATGAGGCTCCTCCACATGGTGGTGGAGGTGTACTGAATTGGGGGGGGGGGGGGCGATCAACCTCATGGGAAGAAGTGACTTGGTGCAAATTGAAGGACGCCTGAATGCCCAACGATACGTCGCTGAAATTCTTCGTCTTCACGTCCTTCCACTTCTGGCTGCACGAGGGTTAATTTTTCAGCAGGATAACGCTCGACCTCATGTGGCACAACTCACCACCCAGTTCCTCGCTGACAACAACGTCCAGACCATTCCGTGGCCAGCCATGTCATCAGACATGAACCCCATAGAACACTTATGGGATGAACTCGACAGACGACTCCGCCAGCGAGACGTGGCTCCAGCCAATCTCCGACAGTTGTCTCTTGCACTGCGGGAAGAGTGGGCAGCCATCCCACAACAATAGATCCAACGGCTAATCGGATCCATGTCAAGGAGATGTCGTTCTCTGATAGAGGCCAGAGGAGGCCATACACCTTACTGAAACGGAGGCCTCAGTCGCAAAGAATAAAAGTCCAAACCAAATTTAATGAACATTATTTCCATGTTAATGTATGAAAGTTTCTTCATGCCAAGATTGAAACATTAATTCCGTAAAATACAATTTTGGTACAAGTTTGAAATTTGGTGTCCATTATCACTGCAATAATGTTGCGTTTCTCTTTCTGAACAGTAGATATATATATATATATATATATATATATATATATATATATATATATATATATATATATATATATGTATATATATATGTGTATATATATATATATATATATATATATATATATATATATATATATATATATCTTGCTAAATTCCCTTCAGCTGGGGGCAAATTGTTTACGAACCTATCGTCAATATTGACATATAATAACACCGTGGAAGTAGAGCCAGGATAACAACGCTGCAGAAGCGGAGATATCTCATATTTTTTTTCAGTTGCCACCCTCCAGGGCTTCCTACACAGGAATACTGTCATCCAATTGCCTCTACATTCAAGGGTAATTCTTGAGAAAATGTCCGCTACATTTCTAAAATTGTCCTTTCTCTGAATCTCTGGCCATAATTCGTAGAATACAACGGCAGGCTAGGAAGTACTCGCCACAGTGGTCCTCGTGTAGGTATGTATCTATGTCCTTTACATTAGAAAGGCACATGACATAGTATCATTTACCCTGCTGTTTAGTATAGAATGTGCTGTGCTAATATACGTCTTAGTGTTATATGTGTCTTCACCTTCACCTTTCTAATCCGAAAAAAGCATTGACCTTCAACAAACGTATGCCTAGTCCTCCTGTCCCGCGTCATCGACTCAAAAATTTTCAATGTCATCTTCATCCCCTTCACGTCTGTCTCCAGTTCTCTTCTCCATGTGTTCTTTGGTCGACCTTAAATCTCTCTTACCCTGAGAATTCCAGAATATGGATTGTCTGGTAATGCTATCAACATGTGTGTCCTATAAATCTCCAGCGTCCTCCTCTCTTTTCTTGTTCCACTGGTGCCTGTCTAGCTCCCATGACCAGCTCCAACTAATGATCCTGCCGCATCACCTCAATCCCTTTATTATACGCAAATATCCATCCATTAAAGTCTGCAGCTTTTTGGTTGTTGTTTTTGTTGTTCTCCATGTTTTAGAGGCATACCATATATGTGTGCTTAATTATAAAATGTGCTTATGCGTTCGTGTTTCTTTGTTTGTTTGCTTATTTGTGTGAGCGTTTATGTTCTTATTAGCATGTAACTGGTCAAGAAATGACGGCAAAGAATTATGGTTTGCCATTTATGTCTCATGTTCTGAGAACACTCCATTAATCATGTAATTTGCTTCTTCCTTTTAATTGTCTTACTCCAGGCCGTAGTGGCTAAGAGATGTGGCGTCTGCCTCTAATTGTAAAGGTACTGGAAGGCTCCCAGACCAAGGAATGTAATTGAGGGCATGCTTTAGAACTAGTGGTTCCTAAAGATGTTATACTCTCCCTGATCTCCTGGGTAGTGAGATCGGATGAGTGGTCTTCTCGGATAAGCGCGATTAGAGCACTGATGGAGTTGTCTGTGCGCAACGAAAGTGGTCCTTAAGCCCGCCAACACACACAGACACGTGTAAACAATAATTATCAAGAACGCACTTATAAAATCTGATAACAGATAAACATTTGTGCCGGGAATTGAACGTAGAACGTTTGCTTGAAAGGCAAAAAGTTCTAAACACTAAACCACCGACACGTCTTTGTATATATGATTTCTTTTAATCTTAACCAATTTAACGTTTGTCTTCCTCTGACAGCGTTGCGTTTGTTATCTGCGGACATATCAAACAAAGTATTAGAGAAAATGTATGGGGCTTACGTCTGTGAATGTTTCTTGTGCACTAATGCGTGCTTGTAAGTATTTGTGTGTCTGTTTTTATGTATGTCATCATATTTGTCTTGGCTCAATGCTATTTTGCAGTGTGTCTGTATGTGTTTATACGCGGGCACGCTTGTACAGATATTCTTGCTGCTGTGACCTAAGAGCCATTCCCACCCTAGAACGTTCTTCAGGTCCACCAACTTTCCTTAATTACCAATTCATCTTTCTAATGTACAAACTCTGTTTTTAGCTTGGATTGGTCGGCTCCGCATTCTTCCTGTCGTCCTTCTCGCCCCTCTTGTATTTTATGCGCTGACTTTAAGAGCACCTCTCCTCTATGGTCGTGACATATCCCTTCGATTTCTTGCCCTCACTTTCTTGTACATTGTCTGTACTCTCTGTGAAAGTACATTATACTGTCACAAGCAGGCAGACTGGATAGCAATTTTTATTGAATTTACTATGACAATTTCAGCTCTCGCTAACTATTTATTGTAGTAAAGATGTGTTCATATTCATTAAGATTATGAGAATAAATGTAACAAATGATAACAAGGTTGCACTTGAAGACTCACCTCAAACAGGCTAAGAATTATAACAATATAGACAGAGCTATGGGAACGGACAGTGATATCAAAATAAGAATACAAATGGAAGGGGAACCTTTCACTGCATTGGGAAATGTATGGAAATCAAAAGTAATCAAGTCCAACACAAAAATAGGAACCTTTAACTCAAATGTCGAGCCAATCCTATTGTATGGCTCGGTAACATGGATAACAAGAAAAATAAAACTCAAACCGGTACATACCTTCATAAATATGTGTTATCGTAGAATAGGATTGACATGGTATAACAACGTCACCAGTTGTGGAACTTGAGGACAAGAATCAGACAAGTGCCAATCGAAAAAGCGATGAGATGAAGCCGTTGGCAATGGATTTGACACAAACTGGGGACAACTATTATTAGCACTACTAGTCAGTCCTTATCTGGAGTCCCCAGGGTAAGAGATGTCAATGTAGATTGAAGAAATCTTAGAGAAGAGAACTGGAGACAGAAATGAGAAAGTCATGGACAGACTTCAGCTGATGTTACACAACAGAAGGAATTGGTATGTCTTTGCTGAATATGTGTGTGTGTGTATATATGAATGATACACGCTACCATTTGCAGTGTACGTATTTCTGTAAACATATACAGTGTTGCGAACATTAAGTTTAGTGGGATAGTGTATCGCCACTAATGTCGCGGGGTTCTTTAATAAATTTTAATGTCGAGAAATGGGTGTGAATTTTCCCGTGTTGTGCTCGTGAATGTTCTGTGGAGTTTTCTCTGTGTTTGACCTGACTTGACGGTGTGTTAGGAGGTGTTCTGTGAAATTAGGCACTGTCCACAATACCACAGACTGCACAACACATCTGGAACACTACATTCAGATAAAATGTCCTCGGACGCCTGGCATAGACGACTTCTACAGATTTATTCACGTAATACAGGAAATTCCATTATACGACACATTCCAAAACAGATTACAATATATATGTCAATGTTAGCCAATATGAACCCTTGGCCCTTCAAAAATTCTGCTAATGATTTCTAGTATGAAATGTAATGAATTTAGTGCAGATAGTACACGTAAGTCTGTCACTGACTTGTAAGTAACGAATTGGCTAGCTGAGCCTCTGTTCATGGGCGTATACGCTTCTCACGTTGAGATATACAAAATCATTAATTAATCCACATACATGAACAGAATGGCATGAGCCACACACACATACACCTCCAGAGGGCAAAACGCCTCTAGTTCGCTCAAAAGCGAAAATCACACTGACTGTTCCTTTGTTCTACCAACGTCGTCAAAAAAGATACACGATCGTTGTGAACAGTCGTTACACGATCGTTGTGAACAGTCGTTAACCCACGACTTCGTGAGCCGTCATGTCGTGACTGTTTATGAACACTACTATCAGCCCTTCTCGTTTGTGTTAAAACATCAACAATCATCATCAACAATCAATGGTGAACATGTATTCATAGTTGAGAGGGTGTTTCGAGGTGCAAAAACCTCGATACCAAAATAACCAAAATATCGAAGCTACTTCACACCGCGAAACAGTCCTCAACATACAGTATGTCCAAGATTGCACCTTGGAGAGGACACTCCAGCTTCAAGCTTGATGAATAGTTTCTTTGTGGCATGCGGGAACATTGACAATAAGTTTCATGAAAACAAGCCTATCAGGACACGGCTACTGACAACCGCATTAGAAAAGCTGCGACATATTTTCGTCCGCTTCGAAACGCTTTGCTAGGAAAAGCCCAAACTCACAATAAAGCCCAAAGCTATGGTAAATTTACATCGCCAGCACACTTTTATATAGCAGCGAGACAGGAACAACCTATACTAAGCAAGAAAAAAAGCTTTATGCATTCTACCTCAGATGCCTACACCTCATCCTAATTATTTCATGGAAGAACAGAATGACAAACGTCGAGGTGCTTTCACCCGTTGGCCTTCAAAGCATCTAAACCCTGCTTTGACAGCCCCGATTACTCTCGCTAGCCCATGTTTCACGTTTGTAAGACCGCCAAAGATATTGACCACAGATGAGGTTTAAAGAGGTTAAAGAGGTGTGCAAGAGAGACATGAAGGCGCTGAACGTAAGTTCACCATTTTGAGTGAAATCACCCGTGTGTTACCGGGGCCCGAAAGGGGAGCAAAGAATAGTAACATTGTACTCTACCAGGCATCGTCGTAAAAAGCGACTAAGGAGGGTTGGTCATGGGGCTGGTTACCCCATCCCGTAAAAAAATTCTATGCACAAAAACTTCAACAAACATTATGGATAGGTCAAATATGGAACATAAATCAACTCAGCCGCCCAAGACAGAAGATGGTCCTCTGGAAAGGAAGCGCATGAAGCAACTCAGAGAAAGCCGAAAGAAGTCTGGGTTGCCGACTAACATTTTTTCGTCTAGGAAAATCTCCAGTATTGGCACCTGGAAAGAGGGGCAGATGTAGACGAAAAAACACATGGAGTAGAGAACTAGATACAGAAGTGAAAATGATGAGGAAAGCACAGAAAGAACTTGAACGGATAGCACGTGACAGGAGGAATTGGCATGTGTTTATTGAAGGCCTATGCTCCCTGGGGATCTAAAGGGTATTGATTGATTGATTGATTGATTGATCCTGAGTGGAGATCCTTCCTAGGCGTCATTTAAGATATGGTAAAGATAGGCTTTGCATTGTTGCATATCTCAACAATGCAAAGTTATAGACAACAATTTAATGTAGGACATCTAAGAAATCAAGAAACAAGAGACAAATTTGCGGTCACAATATCCAAAAAATTCCAAGTGCTCCAACAACTGGAAGATGTAGTGAATACCAGTGGCGTATCCTGGTAATGCGAGCTAGGCGTGCTGCTACTTAAAATGAATATGTACGCCTACTATTTAACTTCTTTCCCTCTTAATTTAAAAACCAACTATATTCAATTACGCAACGATAGTTATTAGGGGTATATGTCAATTATCTCCGAAATACTAATTAACTTACAGCTTGAAACTCACTGTCACTGTAATAATCTGCATTCCCGGCAACTAACAAAAATTAATCACAAAAAACACTGGACGGACACAACCGATTTTTACAACTCGAGAGCTGCAAGACCACCGCACGCATGTTCGCATTGCATTGACGTATCTGGCCACGACCCCGATCCACACAAACCAGTGTTCAAACGTAAAACCGAAAGGTGCCGCACGCATAGTGACGGAATTACCCGAGACAATTCGGGCGATTGCTACCAACCAAAAAAAACTGCACTATAAAACGCGTCTGGGAAACTGAAACTAGATATACTCGTGAGATTCTATGCGGGAAAATCCGTTATCCTGATGCGTGCGGTCCGAAAGCAGAACATTATAAGAGAAATATTTTATAGAATAATACATTAAATTTGTATTTTCCTTCGGGCATAGGTGTGCGCAGCACGCACAGCACACATAGAGAATACGCCACTGGTGAATACAGAAAACTATTGGCAGCAAATCAAAACTGAATGGAATGAGACATGTGAAGAAATACTGGGGAAAAGGGAACGACAACAAAAAGCATGGATAACAACAGAAACCATCAATAAGATAAAAGACAGAAAAAACAAGAAAGCAGATTTAAACACAAGCAAAACCAGAAGTTCCAAAGCCAAGGCCCAAGAAGTGTACACAGAAAAAAACAAAGAAGTAAAAAGAAGTATCAAAAGAGACAAGAGGAAGTATATTGAGGAGTTGGCAAGAGAGGCAGAAGATGCTGCAGGCAAAGAAAATATGAGAGAACTGTATAACAGCACAAAGAAGCTAACAGAGAAATACAAGCAAACAAGTTGCCTAATAAAAGACAAGAATGGAAAACTGCTCAGAAATATACAAGAGCAAATGAAGAGGTGGACGGAATATTTTGAGGACCTCTTCAATAGACCAGCTCCACAAATCCCGCCAGACATCCGGCCAGCAGATGAAGAGCTACAAATTAACTGTGAAAGACGAACGAAAGAAGAAATAAAGAAAGCCATAAAACTTCTAAGAGATGGAAAAGCGGCTGGACCAGATGGCATTCCTGCAGAGGCCATCAAAGCAGATATCGACACGGCTACAGAGATGTTATATAAATTATTTGGTAATGTCTGGGAAAAGGAAGAGATACCAGCAGAATGGAAGGAAGGATATCTGGTTAAGATACCTAAGAAGGGAAATTAACAAGAGTGCACAAATTATAGAGTCATAATGTTACTATCAGTGCCAGGAAAAGTATTAAACAGGATTATCCTCGAGAGATTAAAAGAGTCCAAAGACAAGAAACTGAGAGATGAACAAGCAAGTTTTCGACAAAACAGATCCTGTACAGACTAGATAGCCACTTTGAGAATAATAGTTGAACAAAGTCTGGAATGGAATTCACCATTATACATTGGATTTGTGGACTACGAAAAGGCATTTGACAGTGTAGACAGAGAATCACTTTGGAAATCGATGAGGCATTATGGAGTTCCCCTGAAGATCCTTAATTTAATAAAGAAAACATATGAAGACATGACATGCAGGGTTCTTTATGAAGGACAGGTTACAGAACCGTTTGGGATAAGAACGGGAGTGCGACAGAGATGCTGTGACGATACGGTTGTGAGATCTCGTCCACTCCGTCAATATCACTTTTTCTTCATTTTTCCCTTCCTCTCACTCATCGCTTTTATTCTTCATAGTTTTTGCCATTTCATTCATTATTATGTTGCATATTTTATGCACCCTTTTTTACTCTCTATGCTGAATCTAGTAGGATGAAGTCTCTAACACTCCACTCCCCTACGGAAGTATTTGCTATAGGACTGTCTTTACCTATACCACTCCTCAGACGTATTTACGTTCCGCCAGGTGAACTGTGGTATTATCGTAACAATACACAGTCTTCAACCGGTCACCCGCTTATCTCTTTGAATCCGTCTGACCACCTTTGGAAACGTATCGGTCCACCGTTTGACCCCAATGAAAAGCTGCTGATTGTGTTGACACAAGCTTGTATTGTGCGTCTGTTGAAAGAGGACAACACTGACTGACCAGACATCTGTCTGGCAGAGGCACGCAGATAAAGGCGATAATTGGATAACCTGCCGGGGTAGACATATTGGCGGAAGACATTACGCCAGGAAAACATGGTCACAATATTGTGGGAGGCAGATAGGTGCAGACGGAACAATATTACGTCTTATTATAAAGAGGTCCCTCGTGGAATTTTAAATTTAATATTAAAACATGTGAGGGGATATTTAAAACCTCCCCACCCAAACAGTGCTAGAGAGATTTGATTGGTTTTATTTGAGATGAATGAATAAACAATGCATTCTATTGGAACATTCGGCGGAAACACCGTCTGTGAATTGAACTGAGAATAAGAGATATGATCTAGTGAACTCAGTAACACAGAACAGAAAGCTTCGCAACTTCAACCGAGCAACTCCCAACAGCCAGGAAGAGAAGGATCGGACCTTGAATTCCTATATCAAAGGTGACAGATCGACAGTATTTGGGCAACTCTGAAACCTTAAGAGTAAACCCGCATATTTAAATACACAGACTGTAAAACTTCAGGACCAGGACTTTATAAATACAAGATTAGAAAACCTAGGAATTGGATCATCAGTCATAAGAGAAATAATATCCCAGACAAAGTGTATCGCAGAACACACGTCGAAGAGGAATTACTAGTTTCCCCGGCCACGTGATTCATAGAACACCGTCATAAGTGGAATTTCTCAGACAAATTTGATTCGAGAGCATATGCACCGAAATTGCTCTAGTCCATCTGAAAATCTGCGCTAGGAGATTGTGTATTCCCAAAAATTTGGTTAAGTTGTGAACATTTCTATTACAAACGTGAATTTAACATGTTTTCTTGCTAGTGGAAATATATGAGGCTGGCAACCTCAACATATGACCAATAGTATATTCATGAACCACTACAGCAAGAGCTGGTGATTGTTTCTGACTAGGAAACCTGACAGCAGAGCGACCGCAGCCTCCGACTGGAGCAGTGATGAGTGATGACTACATCATATGTGCCTCCAGTGTAACATATTATCTTGTGAAGATTTATGTACCTTTTTTTATTGTAATTCAGGCAAAACATTATTCACGCACTCCAGAGACGCAATTTCTTAGTTAACACCCAGAAGGATATTTGTGAATTTTCATCATATTCCCTGAGTTACACTGCGTGCTCGGGAATTTAATTCTTCTGAGAGGTTAACATTGGTTAGTGGAGCGCATGACAATGGGCCTGTTAGTTTGCGGCGAACAAATGTACTCAGCAGGCATTTGTTGCTTTCTATTTGTCTAAAGTTCGTGGTTACAAGCCATCAGACGATTTGTGGTACTAACACTGATAGTGTAAAAGAAAAGCATCCACTATAACCGCCTACAGTAGAAGAGAGTGTGGGGAAGGCTTTCGTCATCACAGAATTGATGAACCACAGCTGCAGGACTCGCTCATACAAGCTAAGTGCTATCTAAAAGGCACCAGCAAAAAAGACATTTCAGTCAAACTTTAAGTAAAAAGTTAAAATTTCACCTACGTCTCAATGACGAGAACTTTATAACTATTAAAATTCCACTAATCTTTCCATATTTATTTTAACCTGTTAAAGACTATTTCACTATTAAATGTGTTACCTGTTGTTTTAAATCTAAACAATAATAGTTGATTCAGTTATATGTGTGTAAGCAAACGTATGAGCCAGAATAGTTAATCTATATATAAATACCTAGACATATATTTACACTAAACAGAGCTATACCTTGTAAGAGGGATTTCGTTAGATTACACAATTGAACGGGCTTGAACGGGCTAAACCATTGCTTAAACCCTTCACAAAAGGCGACGGACCAGATAATAAGTTAACAAATTGCTCAGCCCTAAGCAGCTTTTGTTCTTAATTTCTGGGAATATCTTGTGAATGCTCCCTTCATGTAGAAGTGTCATTAATCTTCTATCTACATCTCTGCCAAGAGTAATCTTGCGCGCAGGTAGATACCTTGGAAGCCAATATTAGATGCTCTTGAGTTTTGGTCACTGTTAGACCACAACTGCAAAACAGGGGAGGCAAACCGTGACAAATGCTACTTGTCTCCATTTCTTTTCTTACTAACAATAGACTGGGTTATGAGAACATCGACAACACACAACAGAAATGGAATCCAGTGGACTCTGATTAAGCAGTTGGATGATCTGGATTTTGCTGATGACTTGGCTCTTCTGTACCATAACCAGGACAAATTGAAAACACTCGATGAGAGGTCAAAGCAATTGGGTCTGAAAATAAACAGGGAAAAGACAAAAATAATGAGAATAAATGCAGGTAATGATAACAGTGTTGACCTTGAAGAAACACTACTACGAGATGTAGAATCGTACACATATCTTGACATCAATACAGACAAAGTTGGAGGGACAGACAGTGATATCAAAATAAGAATACAAAAAGCAAGAGGAGCTTTCATTGCATTGGGAAATATATGGAGATCAAGAGAAATTGCATCGAACACGAAAATAAGAATCTTCAACTCAAATGTGAAGTCTGTACCATTATATGGCTCTGAAACATGGAGAACAACAAAGAAAACAACCAAAAAGCTACAGACTTTCATAAATGGGTGCTTGCGTAGAATAGAGGGATTAAAATGGCATGACAAGGTTACCAACGTGGAACTGATGACAAGAACCAGACAAGTGCTAGTAGAACAAGAGATGAGAAGAAGACGATGGCGATGGATAGGACACACACTGAGGAAACCTGTTGATAACATTACAAGGCAGTCCTTGTTCTGGAACCCCCAGGGCAAGAGAGGCAGAGGCAGAGGTAGACCAAGAAGCACATGGAGAAGAGAGCTGGAAACAGAGGTGAAAATGATGAGGAGAACGTGGAAAGAACTTGAGATGATGACATGTGACAGGATGACTTGGCATGTGTTTGTTGAAGGCCTATGCTCCTTTGGGAGTGGAGGGTTATGAATGAATGAATGAAAAGATAGGCTCCTCCAACAAGCAGAAAGGAAAATAGCTAATCGGAAGGAACACCAGGCTAAATTCTGATGAGGATTATCTCTTCAAGGACGCATCATCCAAATTGTCGGTAATTACTGGAGGAAGCTGCTATACATCTTTCTTTGGTCCATGACCGCTGGCTGTCAAAGCAATCAGTGGCTATCACGTCTGGTGGCTTCTTGTATGTCAGCAACAAACTGTCTCCACATTGCTCGATCGGCAGCCATCCTTTGTGTGGTCCCCCAGCTCTGTTTCAAGATTAACTTCTCTGCTTCCACAGTTCTCCGCCATGTGGCTTTTGGCAGTTCTTGCTTTTGCTTTCCTTCTGGAGTCCACAACATGGTAGTTCTAGTGATGGTGTCAGGGTCCCTTCTGGAGTCCACAACATGGTAGTTCTAGTGATGGTGTCAGGGTCTCTTCTGGAGTTCACAACATGGTAGTTCTAGTGATGGTGTCAGGGTCTCTTCCGGAGTCCACAACATGGTAGTTCTAGTGATGGTGTCAGGGTCTCTTCTGGAGTTCACAACATGGTAGTTCTAGTGATGTTGTCAGGGTCCCTTCTGGAGTTCACAACATGGTAGTTCTAGTGATGGTGTCAGGGTCTCGTCTGGAGTTCACAACATGGTAGTTCTAGTGATGGTGTCAGGGTCGCTTCTGGAGTTCACAACATGGTAGTTCTAGTGATGGTGTCAGGGTCGCTTCTGGAGTTCACAACATGTTAGTTCTAGTGATGGTGTCAGAGTCCGTTCTGGAGTCCACAACATGGTAGTTCTAGTGATGATGTCATGGTCCCTTATGGAGTCGACAACATGGTAGTTCTAATGATGGTGTCAGGGTCTCTTCTGGAGTCCACAACATGGTAGTTCTAGTGATGGTGTCAGGGTCTCTTCTGGAGTCCACAACATGGTAGTTCTAGTGATGGTGTCAGGGTCTCTTCTGGAGTACACAACATGGTAGTTCTAGTGATGGTGTTGTAGTAAAATCTGCAAGAATAATCGCTCATTTCAGTAAGATTTTAGTCATGAAATGAGAATAAATAAATCCGCCCTATTGTGTCTGACGGTGATGCTCTCACACGCCAGCAACGCTGCCTTTTGTGCAGTGCTAAAGCTTATAGAACGATTCCACGGTAAAAATCTAACACGCGTTTTGGTTTCGGTTTCGAAAACGTACTACCAACATTTAACATTTTGCCAGATCTGATGCATACATTTTGCAGCCTAGACTTATAATTAACGATTTTGCGGAAGTGTGCCGCAAAATAACTATCTGAATTAACGTATTCTGTCAACTTTAACGCTGGTAATAAGTAGTAATCCTTACATTTTTTGGTAGTGTTACACGATACAATACAAATTATTAACGCCAATTCTTAACCCGCCACGCCAACACCCCGCTTCGCTTGATAGTCCGCCATGCATATATACACGCTGGAGCAAAGCCAACAGAGGCAAAACACGCAGACAATTTTATTGCCTCCTCGCGGTAATGTTTCTGACGTCACAAAAACAAGTTAGTTATTTGAAAAAATACATGCTAGCGAGATGAAAGAGAGGGGAAGATGGCCGTCTTGTGTAAAATTTTATTTGACGATGACCGGTGACAAAATTGAAAATCTAAAACCATAATGAAACTGAACATAAAAATCATATGGTAGTATAGCTTAGAGTACACTGAGCAAGAATGTGTTTTAAATAATATGATAGTCCCAGTATTAGACAAGTTATTAAGAAAATACTAAATGTCTACGAACGCACGACCAGACAGACTGTTGTTCCTGCTTGTTTTTTTTTCATAACGTTAGTGGGGACACCGGCTTAGAAGAGAGGCATTGAGGAAATTCAAATTCGCTTGGGTAACAAGAGTATAGGAGGAGAGGGGAGCGGTAGGAAAATTGTTACCAAAAACTAACATCGTTTTGTATTGGCATAACTAAAGCAGACTGGCCAATCGACTACTAGACGCAGAGTATGTTTGGAATTATTTTTGTTTTTCAAAAACTGCATTTGAATTCTGGTAGTCGCAAGCTTTCGATTGGCCAGTGCTACTAAATATTAGCAAAAAGCTTTCACTATTCATTGCCAGTTGAACAGTATTTGTTATTCAGATACGCTGAGAACAGCTGTGATAAATTTAAAAGTAAATTAAATAACTAAATAAGTATTTCACAGTCTGGACGGAGCAGAAGAAACTGAGGCCATTTCTTTGCAAAGTCAGCGTCATTTGTTTATATTTCTTGATTTGTGGTAAGAATGCTTTATGAATTTAATATGTTTAATCCCATTACCAAAGTTAGATACTGCTATTGGGAAAAAGTGAAGGACGTGCCGGGAGCAGACATTGTTGAGTCCTCACGTTGAAATGTATCTAACTAATGTATGTTGTCATGATTATGTTAGAATATTATTGTATTAGAGTATATTAGTAAGCCTCCGTGTTCAAGGAACACTGTTCAACATGCCTGAAGCATTTATATTTAAAAAGAAAAAGATGAGAAAAATATATAAAAGGAAATGTGGTTACCCCACATTATATTATGGAGGAAAACTATGTAAACGTACAGTGGCGTATCTGCCATAGGGACCTGAGGGGTGGTCACAGCAAGGTGGGAGTCATGAAAAATTAGGGGGTGAGTGCACCTGAAATGCACGCGAGGCTGACCCCATACCCACGTATGAAATTAAATAAAAGAATAAGTGATCAGATGTAAAAGGCCAGGGTGTCCTTTTGTTGCAGAGGTTTCGTTTCCTGTTGCCAGCTGGTGACAGGAAACCTGAGGAGTGACGATAACGCCAAGAAGTCTCCGACACTTCATGTATGCTGTCAAGAGATAACAGCAGGAGCTTGGGCGTGTGACGTGATATCGATATTTCTGCAACTACACACTATCTTATCATTCAACAAGAAACCCCAGGTGATATGTTAAGGACCTGGGTACATCTGACAGTTTCGTTTAAAAAAAACCTTGGTATTTCAAATCATACTCAGGAAGTTGATGGGGTATGATGATAATACAGCCCCTCATACACAGTGACTCTCCCTCTTAGAAGAATACATTTAAGCTGTGAACATTCCAACAGGAAAGACATATATTAACATTGTAGTTATTTGGGCAGATTGTCCACACAATTTTAGTTAATCTTTTATGTAAACTATCTTGTCCTCATTTTCAAAGACCTGTCCAAACGATATGACTGGACAGGCAAAATAAATTGTATAAAAAATTATCAAATTTAAAGAAAAACTTAACCGCAGGTTTTATTCACTTCCTCATAGAAACTTAAAGTGTTTTTGTGTTGTGTACCATAATTTCATTTCTCCCCTAGACACTAGGTACATCATACACCAGACACTAGAGCCAAAATAGGGACCGTGTGAGATCTAGGGAGGTAGCGTTAGGTTCACTGCACATAATTCATCATCATCATTTATAGAGTCAGGGGCCTACATGTGCTTGACCTCACACGGGTAATACATACACGGATTTCATTCTTTTAGGATACCATCATCACCTCCCCAGCAAAATCTAACTTTGCTACAGGTGTCAGGGTCTCTTCTGGAGTCCACAACATGGTAGTTCTAGTGATGGTGTCAGGGTCCCTTCTGGAGTCCACAACATGGTAGTTCTAGTGATGGTGTCAGGGTCTCTTCTGGAGTCCACAACATGGTAGTTCTAGTGATGGTGTCAGGGTCTCTTCTGGAGTCCACAACATGGTAGTTCTAGTGATGGTGTCAGGGTCTCTTCTGGAGTCCACACCATGGTAGTTCTAGTGATGGTGTCAGGGTCCCTTCTGGAGTCCACAACATGGTAGTTCTTGTGATGGTGTCAGGGTCTCTTCTAGAGTCCACAACATGGTAGTTCTAATGATGGTGTCAGGGTCTCTTTTGGAGTCTACAACATGGTAGTTCTAGTGATGGTGTCAGGGTCTCTTCTGGAGTCCACAACATGGTAGTTCTAGTTATGGTGTCAGGGTCTCTTCTGGAGTCCACAACATGGTAGTTCTAGTGATGGTGTCATGGTCTCTTCTGGAGTCCACAACATGGTAGTTCTAGTGATGGTGTCAGTGTCCCTTCTGGAGTCCACAACATGGTAGTTCTAGTGATGGTGTCAGTGTCTCTTCTGGAGTCCTCAACATGGTAGTTCTAGTGATGGTGTCAGGGTCCCTTCTGAGGACATGACCAACCTAATTCCAGCGTCTACGCGCTATGATTGTGCGCATGTTTTCTTTGTGGCTCCGAGTTAGCAGTTCTTGGTTGGTGATGGTGTTCGACCAGAAAATTCGAAGAATTTTCATAAGGCAGGTTGTGCGAAAAGAGAAGTTAGGACATTTCCATTTATGTTACTGTGTTGCTATACTACGTATACAATATTTATAAAAACGTTCGAATCCATTCTCTGTTTCAGTACGTTTTTTAAATATTATAGTGAAAATGCTCATAACAGTGTGACAATTCTTCAACTACTGTTAAAACAAAAGCTATCATATATAAGCGAATCCTGGACAGTGAATAAATGAGAGATCACATGAAGCCACAGAGATAGATTTTGCACCGAAAACGATAACATTCTGCTGCCAACCGCAAAATCAAATACGTGTAACTGTGGCACCGGCAAACGGATGCTGAACAACTGCTCCAAAGATGCACAACATATGAGAAACAGAAAAAAACACCTTTTGCCGTCATCAGTACCATTGCTGGAGAAAATCTCTATGGAGATACAAATGGTCCTAAGGTTTCCACTCCTTTATTTGAAAATATTCAAGTAGGCATCTCAGAGTGTACACAGAAACAGAAGACATGAGAATGATCGTCATCAGCTCCTTCTTGTTATTCTGAGTTCTGAACACTTGAGACAATTTCCTACAAACAAGTTACGCCCCTTTTTCTATATCCTTTTAGTAACTTTCTTTTGTACAATTCCAAACTCTTTCTGACCGATATCTGTCCTGTCTATCCACCTTATAGAGGCCAGCTGGAAATGGAAAATGACTAATGACTAAACAAGCTGTTTTCAGTGTGGACCTGACTTGGGAAGACAATTAGAGGAGTGCATTGTGAAAACTGAGAAATTTGTAACCAACAGAGAAAGACGTCAACACACAGAGAAGATATTAAATTAGTCTAACAACATGGCATGGGAAAGTATGAATATAGAATGAACACATGACATAAACGACGCAGTTTAGGATAACAAGTTTAACTATGAGGACTATTATGACGGTTTTGTTTTAGAGTATAATTATGAGGGTATTCAAAGGTATCAATCTTCGCTCAAGATTACTCTTGGCAGAGACATAAATAGAAGAAGGATGCTTCTACTTTAAGGAGCTTCACATGATTTTAGAGAAAAGTAAGCAGAACAGCTAAGATCATCTAAGCTGTCATGAACTTATAATTTTCCCGCTCTTTCTGTGATAAAATATTGACTCGTATTTTCTGAACCCCCAACTGAAATGATTCAGCAACTATTAATTTAATAGCTCTATATGGGTATGTATTTAAAACAATACGAGTCATACGGATGCAAACAGTAGGGACTAATTTAGCTATAGATTTATAGTTACAGATACGCAGGTTTAATGATCACTTATAGTTTAACAAGATTGAAATAAATTGAGTTGTTTATAAAATATGAAGCACTGATGTTTTCTTCATTTGAAGATCTAAATTGTAGGAGGATTTTTTTAGGAAAGAAAATTATAAGTGTCCGTTGGCTGTGCTGTTATGATACATAGCTGCCGGAGTGGAATTTGTTTACATCTGCTTCAGTTACCTTTGGTATAGGTGCCTTGGAATGGTCCTTCTCTTCAATAGTCAAATGTGGTGCCTGTAGTACGTCCCATGCAGTAAGGCTGAGGTAACTGTCACAGGTTGCCTTCCATTTGCTCTGCAGTAGTGATCCAAGAGTGGCCAAAACCTAAAGTATCTAATGTGAATCTTCAAAGGTGTCTACCTTCGCACAAGATTACTCTTGGCAGAGTTGTAGATAGAAGGATAATTGTCGCATAGAGATTTATGATCAATAAATTTTCTATATTCTTTTCTTTTCTACCCGTGTCCTCTACTTTATTATCGCTCTTTTATCCTTTTCCTGTTGTTCGCATTCGTTCGTTTGCGACAAAATATTACTTCCCCATTCAGACTTTGCCGTTTCTTTTCTCATACTAGCAACGCATTTTATTGCGTAATATGTCAGTCCCTGGACGAGACGAAATAGTGTGAGAATTCGTCTATTCAGACATAGAGAGCAGACATTTGTCTACATTTTCATCTGACACGAGTTTTCTTCGGCTAAGTTTCTCGGCGTGAGGTGTGAAAACTGCCATCTGCATCGCGCAGAAATGAGACATGTCGGCGTGAGGTGTGAAGACGCGTTTTGGCAGTTATGGCCAGCGTCTAAGTGAATGTGAAGTCTTAGGAGGAGAGGGGGAGACGGGGGTTTGTGGTAATAGCGCGCATTCTTTGTCTGTTTAAGATATAAACCAGAGTTTTAGACTTCATTCTTTCAGTACTCCGCAGTCAAGACTAGAACGATCTAGCGTTCGATTTCTAAAGATCTCTGTTAAATAGAAGCATCATTTAGTTGGTCGAAGTGGATTTAGTTCTTAGTAGTTCTGTGTTGAGGTAAATATATTATATATATTATAGATCTAGTAGTATTGAGTGATTCAGTGATAACCGCTTATTTCATTTTACTAGTTAGATTTCTGTGCAGAGAAATTAAAGTTATAAGTATGTTATATTCTCTAATTTACATGTTACAGTGGAAAGCAGAATAAACTATAATTTCTAGCTTAACTCAGGCAGCTGTAAATGAATTTAATTAAACTGCTAATAATCAGTCGAGAATATTTTAAACTAACTTATAACTGCACTGATTCATCATTGAGTATTGACGAAATACGTATGTATTTCTAATTCATGATGACTGATTCTGGAAATATAACTTATTTCACATGAGATTTAAACGATAAGACAAGCTCTACGCTTGCAGTTTATAAAGTAAGTTACAACCGAGGAATAGTATGTATAAGTATTTTATATGTTGTTTTCTCTTTATTCAGTGAAACTGGGGTAGCCCAACTCTACCAGCGTTTTAGTATATCTGTGAAAAACAAAAACATTTTTTTCTTAAAGACTTGGGTGTATAAAGTAAAACCTGTCTGGCATTGCGCTGGCATCCAGAATGACAGAGTACCCATTACATGAACTTTAAGATTAAATGAAGTAAAGGGCCTATCGCGCCAGATTTAATTCTTCCTGAGAAAAACCTCAAGTACATTTTCAGCCCTTGTGGCAAGTAAAATATTTCTATCAATAACATTCCGACAGGTTCTGACTAGTGGTGGTGTGACCAAATAAAGTCCTATACTGAGAGAAGGCACCGACCTGACATTCCTAATTACTAGAAATCTAAGCTGTTGAACTTTGCTCGCTGGTAACGTTCGGGCCTGGACAATTTTAATGTGACAGAAACAGATATCCTAAAAAAAGAAGAACCAAGGAAACGTTCCCTGAAGTAGTGAATTCAATCTATCTTTGTGGAGCTGGGGTTCCCTTGGCCAATGACTAATCCCGGAGATTCTGTACGTGCATGTCCTAAAAATCGTTTTTCCAGAAGTTGCTACCAAAGCTGTAAGTACGAATGCAAGCTAGTGATCACGGCTGACTGAATAAAGTGAATGCAGGACTGAGCGATTCCTTTATTGTTGTATTTTGGCACCCATTTTGCTGTCTTAAATTTCTTTATGCAAGTTTTGTTGCTAACAATATTTTCCTTAGGATAGATCAGAGTATCAAAGTCTGTTCATACCTTTAAAGGGAAATCTTAGACTAAAGCATTTGTATCCGTGACTCTTTGGGGCTATCACTTTTCTTCTAACAGGACTGTGGGCTATACATCGAGGGAAAAGATCATACCAATGGGTCTATCATTCTTATAGCAATTCATTGACTTCATGACTATTTGTATATGTTTGATGTAATTTTAGGTGTTGTGATGGATTTTATTATGATAATTAAAATTCACTTGAACTTAATCAGCGTTTCGGTCAGCTCGTTCCAAAATATCTATATAATCATTGTTATAGTTTTTCCACGTCTCTGCGTCTAACTTTCGTCACTTGTGTGTGTGTGTGTGCACGTGAGTGATATATATATATAAATATAAATATAAATATAAATATAAATATAAATATATATATATATATATATATATATATATATATATATATATATATATATATATATATATATATATATATATATATATATATATATATATATATATATATATATATATATATTCAATTTATATTTTATAGACTTTCTGACTCCTCTAGATCTGTTGTAGAAGATAGGCTGAAAGAGAGAAGATTCTCGATTTCAGGGACAGCCTCTATAAATTTCTACTATCTCACTCGTGGAAATCTATTTCTATTATTATCTCTCACTGTGGCTATCACTTATTCTAATCTATTCAGAAGGGACCAACCCAAGTCTTAATTCCCCTATCAAAAATCTACGACAATAATGATGCTTCTACCTTGAGTGAGTTTTCACAAGATATTTCAGAAATCAAGAACAATGCTGAATGAATCTGGGCACGTTAACTTTGTATCTGACCCACCGCCTTTTGTGAAGATTGGTTATATGATTTAATTTAGCTCGTACAAGCCCCCAGCTGGTTTAATTCAACGAAATCTTAATTTAGTAGCTCTGTTTTAAGTGTATTTAAGATGGCTGAGACCCACGGGTGCGCACTTTCAAAATGAATAAATCAACTGTAAATTTGTATATACACAAATAACAAATTTAATAATCAATTATGTTTACGAGTTTAAAAAATGAATAATTCTTTTAAAAAAAGGTAATCATCGCAGGGTCATGTTTTGAATTTGGAGGAAATTGTCTGACAGTTCACTTGGCAGCTTTTAAGTTTGTACTAGCTGCCAATAAGTTTGATTGTTTTTGCTCCAGCTGATGCTTGATTCTACGCAGATAGATGACTGGTTCAATCGTCACAGATCAAGTCTGAAAGTTGTGACACGTTCCAAGAAGTATCACAGAATATTCGCAAAGCTGGTCCAGCGTCTCTAAGACCCGTCTGGTGAAGGTGTCTAGCGTCGACTTCAGGCTTGTTCCAGAGATATGACCTTCAATTGGTACCACCGACTAGTGTCACAAAAGAAGAGAACAAATACCCTCCTGAGTATTGGTTTTTTCTGATACACACTCATGTTCCGCCCTCTTTTCATTCCACCATCCCATCTACCTCAGAACTTTACCCTCTCTGAGAATTAATCTTAATCCCAGTGAGCGGAAAACTTTCATTACATTTATATTGAATCTCTTTGCATTTACCTCTACATTGGTTGAAAAGGTTAACAATATAATAAGTATGTAATTCATTTCTCTCATCATTCCCTCCCTGCTCCATATGGAATTTGGGACTACCTCTGCCTTTGATTTTCTATAAGAAACTCGCATAAAGCAGTCACCAGCCCTTGCAGTGGTGGTTCATGAAATCATCATTCTATATGCTGAAGTTACCAGCCTCGTATGACTTGGACATCCACTTGCATTTTTCACATATTAGAATTCACATGTCAATAAATACATATTATTTCACGTGTTAATAATGTAAAATATAGAACTATAAATGTACAACTCACTCCAAATTGTCTTTGGGATCACAGACTTCTGACTCAGAGAAATAGTTAAGGCAGCTTGTTTAAGATGCCTCTTCCACGTGTTCGGGGGTGTTACTTTACAATAAGCTCCCACGCTGACTTTGCGTTCAAATTCCTAGGATTCCGGTTTTCCGTGTTAATAAAGGTAGAGTTTTCCTGTGATATAAGTCCTTAAGATGCTCAAACAAGGTCCGGTCAGATAAATGGATGTCTGTAATATGTCCGCAGATGGATAATTTATCTCCCCATACTTGTGCAAACACCGACCCTCGTTTGAACATCTGGGCTATGACTCTTCACGACAGTAATTAGAGGGTCACACTAGCCATATCAGCGGTAAGCAAGCTCACTTGGACATTTCCGTGTGAATCCGGAGCCCAATGTCTGGTACACGAGAATTTTACCAACATGACTGTCGGTCAAGATTGCATCATCCGTCTACTCTTTCAGCAGGGATGAACAGGTAAACAGACATGATGAATTATTACAGGAAGAAGTGCAAACAATGACTCAAAAATACCAATTACCTGTCGGAATGTAGGAGAAGGAAATGTGCCGACCATTGAACAGTGCACACAATTAGCACGCCCCATAAAGGTAGCTAAATACTGCGGGAGCGGACAAGAGATCGACCCAAAATATGTGACAGTAACTACAAAGGTTGTCAAGCGTCTTCAAGAAATGTCTGTTTTTGGTGTCTAGCGTCGACTGCTGGCAACTTGTATTACAAATTAAGAGGGAAATAAATGCCTCTTTTGAGTATTGGATCTCCTGACATTAATTAACATCAGGCGATCTCCGCTTCCATCTCCACTTCCGTTTTCCACGTGACTTAATCTTAAAAAAGATTGATACCTTCCGACATACCAGTGAAATCGGCCGTGTATTTGAGAACGTCATGTTTGCGAACTCTGGAATACGGTTGGCCACATCTTCAGAAGAGACCCTGATACCATCACCACAACTATCATGCTATGGACTCCAGAATGAAAGCGAAAAAGCAAGGACGGCCAAAAGCCACCTGGCGGAGAACTGTAGAGGCAGAGATACTGAGCATGAACCAGAGCTAGGGCACCACATGATGGATGGCTGTCGACCGAGCAAGGTGGCGACAGTTTGTTGCTGCCCCATAAGACGCCACCACGTGTCAGTCAGTGGTCAAGGACCAAAGAAAGAAGATGTTTGCAAACTGACACCTATCATCAAATACCATCTATTTTCAATATTGGACAACTGAGACAACAAGGTTAGTGGCAACTATCTGCAACCCATGTCTCCATATCAAATGTTGTTATCTACCTTCGCCTGCAACGTCCGGGTTTTCACCCTATGCCATCTTGTCTGGTCGCCAGTACAACGTCGTAGCCATTACACCAGCGCGGCTCCCAAGCGTAAACAATTAAACAAGGGAAGAATTCGCAATAGAATGACTGGTCAAGCAAAAACTACCGGAGAGGAGTGAAGCTCAGAAAAACAGCTAACACAGTTTGTCATACTATATATATATATATATATATATATATATATATATATATATATATATATATATATATATATATATATATATATATATATATATATATATATATATATATATATATATATATATATATATATATATATTGGATAAAAAGGATTGAAATGTTAAACAAGATCACCAGTATCTATCTATCTATCTATCTATCTATCTATCTATCTATCTATCTATCTATCTATCTATCTATCTATCTATCTATCTATCTATCTAATCTACATTCACACACACACATATATATATATATATATATATATATATATATATATATATATATATATATATATATATATATATATATATATATATATATATATATATATATATATATATATATATATATATATATATAATAAAGTGTTGATATCGATTTTGTGTTGTTCCTGCCGTTATAATCACAATACAGTATTCAGTTACAAGAATACATCATTGGCTTCATTTGTTTCGGCAACGACGAGGCTTTCGAATTTCCAAGTGGACGTCATGTTTCTGCTATGGAATTGTCCGCCACCACGCCTATTTGGGAGACAAGATTTTTCAAAATACAATGCCTGATTCATCAATGGAAGCGCTTTGTATTGTTACACTTCACTTTGGAACAAAGTAATAAAATAAAAAGGCATTTTTCGACAGGGTCCAAATAAAAGCAATCTTCAGCTTTAGTATATTAATGTTACATCGTTGCCACAAATGTGTCATACGTTGGCTGACTCGGGCCAGAGGAAACTTCAGCAATTCAGGAGATTGGGAGGGTGGACATGTGAACTGACAAGAAATTTCCATTTCGTATTTTTTACTATTCCAGAGAGAAATGAAAACAATGAAGTATAACCGTATAGGAATTCTGTTTCTGTAGAAAAAAATACTGAAGATTGCTTGAAGGTGACAAACGAACAAAATATCTGTGGAAATAATAATTAATTTATATAAACACACTTCTACACCTCACGGTAGAAGGGGAACGACTAAGTAAGTAAGTAAGTTATATAAACACTCGCGTGTTACCGAGACACGAAGGTGGAGCAATAAATAGTAGCATTGTAACCTACCACGCATGCCATAACTAGCGACTAAGGAGGTTTGGGCATTGGGCACACCCCAACCCCGTACGTACTCTTAGAGAGTCAATTTAATTGTAATGAGTTGGATCACATTGTGATTTCCACAAGCGATGTTTGCTGTACCATTTTACAAAATCATTTTATGTTCATGTTTCTAAAATCTTATTGTAGGTACGGTAATCGTTCTCTTTATTCGTGTAAGATTACTAATTACTGATTTGAATAAGACTGACGCTTAATGCTCTTTTTCTTAATAATAGAATAAACATATAGGAAAATGATCAATGTTATATAACTAAACACATTTTAAATTTGATGTTGTTGGTTTAATTTATGTTTGGTCTTTTAAAATGTTAATGTTTGTATTGTTTTATTTATTTCGCCCCCCCCCCCCCCTTACACGCCCCTCAAGTCTGTGCCTGGTGCGACCGTACTACCCAAGAGCCGACTCTCATACTGTGTTCGTGTAGGAGCAAACAGTTAATATAAAGACAAAATATTGTATTCACGTCGTAGGAAATATTAGACACAAAAGTTCCAACTTAAGAAAAAGTCTAGGAATAATGGAAGGAAACCTAAGAAGCATGGCTTAACGATCAACCAGACCACTCGACAACGGCTTGAGTGTCCTTGAGCGGCTTAGTTTTAAGTGTGGTCGAGGAAATAGGAACGAAGAATAGGAGGGAGAGACAAATAATACTAGTAGACTAACCAGAACGCTCACCCGTATGATATCAGGGCTCGAAAGGGAAACAAAGAATAGTGGTGGTCTAATGATGGCCAAACTCTGAGTAAAAGGATAAGGGTTTTCAAAGGTATCAACCTTCGCTCAAGATTACTCTTGACAGAGATATAAATAGAAGAATAATGCTTCTATGTCAGGGAGTCTCACAGGAATTTATAGAATGGCAAATATAACAACTGAGTCATCTAAGTTGCTATAACCTTTTTATGCTCAGGTACTTCCGCAGGAAAATGCTTAGACTCGTATTTTATGAGCCCCCAACTAAAGGTATACGCAAAATATTACGTTAGTAACTCTGTGTACGTATGTATTTAAAAATAAGAATCATACGGGTACAAACATAAAATTCACTCAATAGTTATTAACTCAACTCTAGATTTATATTTACATATAAAACAGATTTAATAGTGAGTTATTTGTTTAACAAGATTAAAATAAATGAAATTGCTTTGATAAGGAAAACAACCAGTTAATTTTTATCATCATATGATGATCTGGTGGTTTATAAAAATGAGAGTGTCCTTTAAGCTGAGCCAGTACGGAGTACTTAACTAGCGGTGTTGGGGTCAGTTAGAGTCTAGTTCCGTCAATGCTTGATACTCGTAAAGTTTTGGGCTGTTCTTTCTCTCCAGGATTCGAATATTTTGGCAGCAGTATGTCCTTTGCAGAAAGGTCAAGGTAACTACTCAGTTTGCCTAGTCAAGTTTCTTCAAGGCCAATCTAATGGGGGTGTCTGGCGTCGACTGCTGACAACCAAAAACTGAGAGAAACAAATGCCTTTTTTATGTATAGTGTCTCCATCAGGCGACCTCCGCTTCCGTCAACCATTTCATCTTCCTCAGAATGTTGCCAAATACCCTTGAGCATTAAATCTGAACCCATCGAGTCAGATGGAAGTGTTTTAGGACAGCGGAAGACGACAAATGTATTAATCTATGCTATGCATACATATGCATGAAGGCATATCTGGAGTCATCCTTACATGACCACCAGCTATGCACAATGCTACAATATACATATGTGGAAGTGAACCTCTATCTGTGAGGCTAATTACACACTCATTGACTTTTGAAGCCATTCACACACTTCCAGGGATTCCCCCTGTGGTGAAACTTGTTGAGCATTGCACACTAAGCTTAGTGAAGTCATTTGAGCCATTGTCACGGGATTTGCTCCCCTCGCTCCGCAGTGATGGTCCAACAATGGCCAAACCTAGAGTATCTAATGAGAGTTTTCAAAGGTATCTACCTTCGCTCAAGATTACTCTTATAGAGTTGGAGAAAGAAGGATGATGATGCTTCTATCTCGAGAGAGTCTTTGTAAGATAATTCAGAAATCAAGAACAATGCTGAATTGGACTGACCAGTTGTTAACTTTGTATCTGCCCGCCGACTTTTATGAAGAATTATTATGTATTTTAGCTTGTTCAAGCCCTCAACTGATTTAACTCAGTAAAATATTACTTAAATAGCTCTGTTATAGGGTTATAAAATGACTGAGACATACGGGTGAAGTTCACTTAAAATGATTAAATTAACTATAAATTTGTATATTTAGAGATAACAAATTTAAAAGTCAATTATCGTTAACAAATGTAACAAATGTAACAAATGTATCTTTTTTTACAAATGTAAAATAAATAAAAGGGGGGGGGGGGGATTTAGATAGAGTCTTTAAAATGTGTCTAAGCTAACTCGATGAATGATGAAAAAGTACATTTAGTACAGAGATGACGGGCTTTTAAATGACGGGCTTGTCATAAATGTATCTAGCTTTTTATGCTCAGGTGATAGTCTGATTTGAAAAGTTCTTTATTAGAGAGTTTACTTTTCAGCTTTGAATGGGTACTTAGCTGCCAGTAAGATGTCGGTTGGTTTCTGCTCTAGCCGATGCTTGTTCATTGCGGGTTATGGACTGGTTTAATGTCGTCACTGGTCAAGTCTAGTGGCCTTAACCCGTCCTTCGTAGTAGCATGGGGTAATTGCGAAGATGGTCCAGCGACTGTTGCGAAGATGGTCCAGCGACTGTGAACAATCTGCTGTAGGTTTCTAGCTTTGTCTGCAGGCCACTTATGCCACTCACTTGTTCCACTGATAGCACCATCAATTGGTACCATCGACTAGTATCAGGAAATAAGAGAGAGTATTGGGTTTCCTGACACGAAAATCAGGTGTCCTTCCTTTTCATTCCATCATCTCATCTGCCACTTAATTTTACCCTCGCTGGACATTAATCTTAATCCCAGTGATCGGAAAACATCCATTGCATTTATATTCAACATTTTTACATGTAGATATGCACTGATTGAAAAGGTTAATGTAATAAGTATGTACATCAGTTCTATCATCATCCACTCCCTGCTCCATATGGAACTTGGGACTACCTCTGCTTTTGTTCTTTATGAAAAACCCCCATAAAGCAGTCAACAGTTATTGCAGTGGTAGTTCATGAAATCATCGTTGTATAAGCTAAGGTTGCCAGCCTCGTATGACTTGAACATCCACTAGCAATTTTTGCATGGTAATAATGCAAAATATAGAATTTAAATTGTACAACTCACCCCAAATTTGGGAATACCGATCTCTGGCTCAGAGAAATAGATAAGACAACGTGGTTAAGATGCCTCTTACACGTGGTCTGGGGTGTTACTTTACAATAGACTCCCACGATGACTTAGTGTTCAGGTTCCTAGGATTACAAGCTTTCTGTATTAATAAATGTAGAGTTTTCGTTGTGTTAATTCACAAGATGCTTAGACACATTGTCCGATACTTTAAAATGGAATCCAGATCCCATTCGTTGCTCAGGCTTGTCTGGCTGTCTTCTTGATGTGTTGAATTTCACAGTACGGTAAACTCACAAGGCGCTAAATTATAAGGCAACCTTCGGCCCACATCCAGATTGCTATTTGTCACAGAAGGACCTCAAAATTGTCATTTCTTGTGCCATCCCGTAATTCATTTTGTGCCCTTCACGTTCTATTTTCCTACCTCGGACAATATTTGATATTTTCGAGTCATTGTTTACACTTCTTCCTGTAATAATTCGTCATGTCTGTTTACCTGACCATCCCTTCTGAGAGTGTAGACAGGGGATTGTTGAAAATTGACAGTAAATTTGCATTTTCCAATCCGTCCCTGCACCT
Organism: Oreohelix idahoensis; assembly: GCA_024509875.1. Lineage (NCBI taxonomy): Eukaryota > Metazoa > Mollusca > Gastropoda > Stylommatophora > Oreohelicidae > Oreohelix > Oreohelix idahoensis. The sequence goes on from JAMPIV010010618.1 coordinate 716,244, forward strand.
CTCCGGGCACTTTTCTTTAAATTTGTCTGTTCCTGCCAGCGCGTCTAGCGTTTGATTTCGTGTCGGCCCCTCATTTAAGATTCCCTGCTCTTACCGCTGGCCATTAAATAGATTCCTTGATGTTTGTGAGACAGCCTTACTAAAAGTCTTTTTAAGTTCAGCGGCACAGAGTGAGCAACGCTTTGAAAGCTGGGTACCTTCCTTAAATCTCCGTCCAGGGGAAAGAAACTCGCATTCGCTCTGCGCCTTTGTAGTGGGCCTTTTAGACAGAAGTTATCGAACGCTGGGGTAGCAGTGTATAATGTTATGTAAAATCCAGGGAACTTTAATTTCTCTGATTACTCGGAGTTACACTAATACATAGTGCCTAACACCTGCAAAAACCACGCTACCGCGGATGTTCAGGTCAGCGTCAGTAACAAGATTATAAGACCTGGTAGATTTTAACTTTCATTTCACTTTGTTAACAAACTGAGCCCGACGAAAGCCGAGGCGAAAATATTCAACCCTGTTGTCAAAAATTGTTAATATCTCGGGGTGAGTTTACATTTGTCACATATTAGTGCTTAGTTATTAGTGTATATAACACTTATAGCAGTGACTTGCAATCTTTTTTTTTGTGACTACTCCTTTAATCAGCAATTTATTCAGGATCGTGCCCAGTGTAGCTCTGTCACACAACATAAGCTAACAGATACTTAATCTGTTAAGAGCCTCACAGTTTTGTTAGTGTATACAATGGGTAACTGTAAGCTTAGCTGACACTACTTTTGGGGAATTAGAGCGCGTAAATTATTTACATAAATCTTACTAGTTACGGGTGTTCGCTATAACGACTGAATTTGTGGGAGGCAGTTATTTTATTTTGGGAGAAACTTCTCATGGCAGGGTATGGAACCATGTATGTCTGTTGTGTAGTTTAGATTAACTTACAAGGCAGCAGCCGCGTGCAGCCTCATATTAATCGCCTCATATAGAAATACCTGCAGGAGCAGTAGTCCAATTCTTTCTTTGACGCTTCAGAGGCCCCTTTAATCTACATGGGGCACACTGTTGTGTCGTTTATAAAGTCTGCATGTAAAAAATAAATACTACTGATGAATAAAAATAATCCTTTCCTTACTTCGTACTTCATATTTTACAGTAAACCTTCTGAAAACCCTTAATAATAACCCTCTTCAGTCATAACTGACTATGGGAATGCACCCCTGAGGTGACAGCTGCTTACTTTGCTGGTGTTCCTCTCGACGTTTTTTCCTCTCTCTCCTGCTTGCCGTGAGAGCTTCTTTTCGCCCAATCGGAGGTGGCGCCGTGGAGAGCATCGCCACTTAGTGCGATCGGCAGCTTCATCCACCTTGATGGCCGGATTTATGTCCAGTGCTCCCATGTCTCTCTTGCACACATCTTTGAACCTCAGCTACGGCCGCCCAACTGTTCTGTTGCCATCTGAAAATTCTACCTTTCTTTTATGTAACACTGTAACATTTTCAAAAAAATAAATATATATACTTTCCTCTTAAACCAGGGTGTCGGAATATTTGTTGTGCCTTGGAGCACTTTAATTGTTCAATGAACTCCATGGGCTCAGCTTGGAAACAAATGGAGGCCTATTTAAAAGTAAAATGAAAAAAAACTTTGACGTTTTAAAGTTTAGGTTAGGTTTGGTTTTAAGGACTGTCTTCATTGCACGTGGACAACTCCATCAGTGCTCCGATCTCCTTCCTTAGACCACAAAAGGAGGATCTCAGCACAGTGCACGCACTCCGTAGCACCGGCGAGAATCCCAATATGTGTATATAGAAATCACACATTATATACATATTTTTGTTCTGTGTAGGTTTCTAATTTTTAAATTTTGCCACGGCAGCGGCCTGATAGGCCAACTCTTAACGATTTCCATCTGCCGTGGGATTTTTAACGTGCGCAACTTACACACGGGACCTGCTATTTTTTTCCGCACTTATCCGAGAAGGCTATGCATCCGACCTCACTACCCAGGAGACAAGGGGGGAGTATGACATCATTTGAACCACTGGTTCTGAAAAAAACTTTTATAAATTATATTCCCTCAACTGAGAATCGAACAGGGTACCTCTAGAACTCGAGGCGGACGCTGTAATTCTTAGCCACTCCGACCCCTACAAAATCTTCATTTTAGGTTACGTACACGGACTCACTAGAATACATTTGTTGACTCACAAGAGATCTGTGGACCACAAGTTAAGAAAGACCGATTGAAATAGAAGGATTAATGAAGTCTGTGCAAGTTTAAACTAATTCGACATCAGAGAAAATGCACTCAACCACAGAAGCTCGCAAAACGATTGGTCGCAAGCTTCTAAGCTTCCCTTATCTGGTAATTACTGGTTCTCGTGGCACTCAGAAAAAGAACGTCTGAAGCCTGGAGCGCGCATAACCCGATGGTTAGGGCTTCTTGTGACCTTGATTTGATTTATGTGTGCATATGTGTATGAAAGAATGGTTAATGAAATCAAAATGGGGGAGACACCTGTAATTTAATAAAGCAGGGTTTTTATATCGATCTTCATGGGATGGTGAAGTCAGACTCTTTACTCTCAGCGTACAAGAGACGTCCAAGTGACAAGAATAACAAAATCAAGTATTGAGTTCCTTTGACTTTGCTTGCATCTTTTATTGTGAGTGTACGAGACACAGAGTTGTAGCTGAATATGGTTGGTTTGGGTTTATGGCATACATACAGATAAATAAATATATTTGTAGACAGACAGATAGCCAAACAGACAGAGAGACATACATACATACAAAAAGACAGAAAGAAAGAAAAAACGTACATAGACAGACGGACGGATGGATAGATTTTTGAATAGATTGATAGACAGAGAGCAAGATATACATACAGACAGACAGACATAAAGATTATTGGGTGTATGATTGGACGGATGAATAGATATACAACAGACAGATAATTAGATAGAAAGACAGACATATGAATGGATGGACCCATGAAGGAATGGATGGATCTTAGCTAAATAGAGGAATGAATGCACGCAATGGGGCTCATTAAACTTGATGCATTGCCTTTGTTTCCTACGGGAGCCTAATTGAGCATTATTCGTCCAGGGGACATATTCTACCTTGTCTCCTAAACATTCTTTCACAGTGTATTTTCTCTTATTTCTCCAACCGCATTAATCTCCCCCATGTATTCCCTAACCACAGTACTCTCAAGCTTCTTTGTGGGTTCCATAATTTAGGTCTGCTTGGCTTTATTTTAACAAGTCTTTCTTAGAGCGGGCGTCGTTTCTGATCTAGTAGAAGACCTTAGGCGATGATTTGGTGATCTTCAGGTGATGAGAGGGGGTCGGAGTGTCGAAGAGGTATAGCGTCCGCCTCGAATCATAGAGCTACCTGGTTCGATTCCCAGTAGAGGGAATATAATTTATGGAAATTATTTATTCAGAACCAGTGGTCCTAAAAATGTCATACTCTCCCTTGGTCTCTTAGGTAGTAAGATCGGATGCCTTGCCTTCTCGGATACGGACAAAAAATAGGAGGTTCCATGTGCATGTTTCACACGTTAAAAATTCCACGGCAGTTGGAAAATCGTAAAGCATATGCCATAAGGCAGCTGCCCAAGCAAAATTTAAAAATTAGAAACCTACCCACCACAAAAATATTTATAGAATATGTGTGATTCCTATAGATACACCTAGGGATTCTCGCCAGTGTTACGGAGTGCGTGCACTGTGCTGAGACCCTCCTTGTGTGATCTAAGGAGGGAGGAGATCGGAGCACTGAAAGAGTTGTCCGTATGGAATGAAAAAAGTCCTTAAAACCAAATCAAACCAAACTTGGTGACATGAAGGGGAGAAGACATTTTAAGCTAAGGAAATGTTGAACTAGCATTTTCCCGCCGGCATTTAACAATTCAGTATCCCCAGAATTACAAGTACTTTTTCGCCTTCCCAGGGAAAGCCTACGAAATAGCGTACTAAAATTAACTTTATTTGTAAACCACATAAGATAGGAAAGAGATATCTGTATTGAAGTGAAGTTAACATTACCATCACCAACAAAGAACTACTTACTCGAAGCAACCAAGAAGACAGACACACCATCATAGCTGGCAGACGCTGGAGTTGGGTTGACCACGTTCTCAGAAGAGATCCCGATGCCATTACAAGAACAGATATGCAAACCCCCGAAGGAAAGTGAAAGAGAGGCCGACCAAAACCAGCTTGGCGGAGAACCGTGGAGACCGAGATGCAAAGAATGGACCAGAGCTAAGGATCAAAGAAGAAGGAAAAGAAGTTAACAGACGGTGAAATATAATTTAATTTGAATTTTCCACCGTTCTTCCAATGGAACTGCATGAAGCGAATCGTCCACTTATTTCACATTCACATTGATCGGTGGCTCAGTGTTTCAAAAGTAGATCTCCACAGATCCTGAGTTTCCTAATGCAGACTTAGGCTGTGGTCTACTGCGTTTGAGTTTTATTTGGACATGCGTCCTAATATAACCAACGTCCCTGTGTCTAGGTTGAACGGAGCGTGCCTCACCAAAACGAGGTAAAATTTTATTTTAAAAAAAAGTTTTTTCACGCAATTTTTTCTTAACTTAGTTGATCAATTCTTGTTCGCTCTTGATGCATGTTGCACAGGATCTCCCAATCTTTTTCGCTATCCGTACCCGCTTGGCTTTTAAAAACCTTCCCGTATCTCCTTTTCAATATGACAGAGAAAAAATTGACATTTTGCTATGAATATACACTCAAAACTTGACGGTAACCAAATATCAAGTATAAAGATGTCAAAACGTGACGATAACCAAATATCAAGTATGAAGATGTCAAAACTTGACGGTAACCAAATATCAATAATCGAGATATCAAAACTTGACGATAACCAAATATCAATTATGGTGATATCAAAGCTTGATGAACACATACAATACATAAAAAGGAGTATATACATTTTTTTATTTAAAAAAGCCTTTATTCGGGACACGACAAAATTGTTTGCTATAATCATTTGTTCATTCATTTTCCTTTGCGCTCGTATCAGTGCATGGAGGAACCATTGCAGTTGGTTTCTTTGCAGGAAATCTGCACCACGAATTCACGTGCTATGGCAGCTGTGATCTCTGTGTTTTTTTTTGTTTTTTTTTTGTTTTTTTTTTTTATTAACGTACGCCTGCTATTACTCGATGCGAAATCTCCGGTTAGAATGTCCAACCTGAGACAGATTTTTACGTGAGTATCCCTTTTTTCACTGTACAATGACATGTGTGCTCTCGCGGTTCAGGCAGATACTCGCCGTCTTCGAAGAGTACCCATTAGAGCTGGTTCGGCTCAGGAGCTGTTCAGATTATTCCGGTCCCTAGTCGACGACACTCCTTCAAATATCTTCTCCAGGGCTCGAATTCATTCATTCATAACCCTCCTATGGAGCCGCGCTAGCGTAGTGGTTACAACACCGCTCTGGCGACCGGGTGATTCAGGATCAAACCCGGGCGACGGCATTTGAGGATTTTTCGTCGACCGGGATTTGGACTGGATTAACTCGAGACCTGGCGAGAACATTTGAAGGAGTGTCGTCGACCAGGGATTGGCGGCTCCTGAGCCGACCCAGCTCTAATGGGTACCTCCGAAATCGGCGAGTATCTGCCTGAATGGCGAGGGACACCTGTCTCTGTACAAGAAAAGGGATATTCACGTAAAATCAATATCAGGTTAGACATTAATAATAACCTGAGATTTCGCCTCGAGTATTAGCTGGCGTACGAAAAAAAATAAAATAAAAATAAAAAATAACCCTCCACTTCCAAAGGAGCATAGGCCTTCAACAAACGCATGCCAAGTCCTCTTGTCACGTGCCATCATCTCAAGTTCTTTCCACGTTCTCCTCATCATTTTCACCTCTGTTTCCAGCTCTCTTCTCCATGTGCTTCTTGGTCTACCTCTGCTTCTCTTGCCCTGGGGATTCCAGAACAAGACTGCCTTGTAATGCTATCAACAGGTTTCCTCAGTGTGTGTCCTATCCATCGCCATCGTCTTCTTCTCATTCTCTTGTTCCACTGGCACTTGTCTAGTTCTTGTCATCAGTTCCACGTTGGTAACCTTGTCATACCATTTTAATTCCTCTATTCTACGCAAGCACCCATTTATGAAAGTCTGTAACTTTTTGGTTGTTGTCTTTGTTGTTCTCCATGTCTCAGAGCCATACAATCGGACTGACTTCACATTTGAGTTGAAGATTCTTATTTTCGTGTTGGATGCGATTTCTCTTGATCTCCATATATTTCCCAATGCAATGAAAGCTCCTCTTGCTTTTTGTATTCTTATTTTGATATCACTGTCTGTCCCTTCAACTTTGTCTATATTGCTGCCAAGATATGTGTACGATTCTACATCTTGTATTGGTGCTTCTTCAAGTCAAGTTCAACCCTGTTATCATTACCTGCATTTATTCTCATTATCTTTGTCTTTTCCCTGTGTATTTTCAGACCCAATTGCTGTGACCTCTCATCGAGTGTTTTCAATTTGTCCTGCATCTGATTACGGTTATGGGACAGAAGAGCTAAGTCATCAGCAAAATCCGGATCATCCAACTGCTTAGTCAGACTCCACTGGATTCCATTTCTGTTGTGTGTTGTCGATGTTCTCGTAACCCAGTCTATTGCTAGTAAGAAAAGAAATGGAGACAAGAGGCATCCCTGTCACACTCCTGTTCTTATCCCAAACGGCTCGAATTATTCCGGTCCAAATCCCGGTTGACGACACCGCTTCAAATGATCACGCCCGGGCTTGAACCTGGATCACCCAATCGCCAGCGCAGTGTGGTAACCATTACACCAGCGCGGCTCCGGTCTCTGTGGTAATTTGTTTCACAGCTACAAGCCCCATGCACAAACTTACATTAGTCGCGCATTGTACGATAATTGTCCTTTTTATTTTCTTTGTCCCGTCAGAAGCCTTCCCCCCCCCCCCTTTCCGGGAACTACATACAACCATACTGAAATACAAACAATAATGTGTAAAAAATGAGTATATTTCTTGAAAAGTAAAAATCTATGATAATTCATCGATTAAAGATTTTCATAAAAATGAAATTCAAATTTTTAGGTTATGTAGACTGACCCCCTAAACCTATTGATAGCATTACCAGGCAATCCTTGTTCTGGAATCAACCAGGCATGGTACTTGAATAAGAAGATTGTTAAAGTCAGCACTCAACCAAAAAAAAAAAAAAAGTTTACAATTATGTGTTGAATCTTAGATTTTCAATATCAACACGGATAGTCCATTAACTCTTTTGATCCCAGGTTGTGTTTAGTGTTTACCCTAGCACGAAATGTTAGCCTAAATGGATACTTGGCTAGAATAGAATGATTGAAGTGATATAATAAAATCACTCACGTGGAACCGATGACAAGAACTGGACAATCGTCAGTGGAACAAGAGATGAGAAGAAGATACTGGAGATGGATAGGACATACACTGAGAAAACCTGTTGATGGCATTACTAGACAATCCCTCTTCTGGAATCCCTTGGGTAGAGGAAGACAAATGAACACACGGAGAAGATAGCTGGATACAATCGTCAAGGGGGTGAAGAAGAACATTTAATTACCTTGAGCAGATAGCACAAGACAGGAAGACTTGGCATACGCATGTTTAAGGTCTATTATCCTTGGGTAGGTCAAAGATGACAGAAGAAGAATAAGGAGACGGACCCCTTAGACTCAATTCACGGAACTCCGTAAGGGTTAAGATACCCTGACCTAAATAGTGGAAAACGTATACTTTTTCTTTTTCTATGACGCCTTACTTTAAATATTGCTGCTAATGTCAGGCCATACGTGACAGCATCAAGATGTCAAAGTGTGAGAACGTAGTAGTTTATGAAATGGCGTAGCAGCTTCAGGCATTGATCTGTGTCGTTTAAAAAAACAATAGCTGATAAAAGTATATTTTTTTATGAAACTCGGAGCTATCAGTGTCAAAAATGGTTATGACAAATAACACGTGAAAGGAGGTGGATCGTATTGGTCGAGATAACAAGTTCAATGAATGTTAATATATGCCAACGTTTCATAATTGTGCACTTGTGAAGAATAGAAGGATTAAAGTCATGTGACAAGACCATTAACGTGAACTGATGACATGAACAACACAAGTGCCAATGGAACAAATGAAGAGAACAATTTGATGAAGATGGATATGACACACACTGAGGAAACTAGCTATCAGTTTTACAAGGTAATCCGTATTCTGGAATTTCCAGGGTAAGAGACGTGGAGAAGAACTCATGGAGAGAGGAATAAGGAAGACAAAGAAAGACCTTAACATGATGGCACGGGACAGGAAGACTGGGAATATGTTAGTTCAAGGCATATGCTCCATGAGGAGTTGAAGAGTGATGCTGAAGATGTTGATGATGATGATATTATAATAATGATGATGATGAGATTATAATAATGATGATGATGAGATTATAAGAATGATGATGATGAGCTGACGATGATGACGATGGGACAGAAGAAAAAAAAAACCAGAACAAAAAATCTCAGATACTTGTTGAAAATAAAAACCTTGGACTAATCATTCGCTGTTGAGAACTTTTCTAATAGATCTTAAACAATGGCACGTTGTTATAGGGCACGCGCAATCCCGATCTACAGGTAGATTACACGGAAAAATTTGGTAGATCTGTATATAACGAAGGGGTAAAGTGAAACAATTTTAAAGCTAGATACATTTATGACAAGCCCGTCATTTAAAAGCCCGTCATCTCTGTGCCAAAGGTAATTTTTCATCATTCATCGAGTTAGCTTAGACAAATTCATTGTAATCGTTAACTTCATGAGATAGGAACAACGATCATTTCTGTTCAGTGAAGTTAACATTTGGTAAAATAACAGTTACTTTAACTTTTCCACAGCTCTGTTGTGTGCATACCAGGTAGGAGATAGTCCGGCAGAGGTAGAAAGTTAAATATAAGCTACACTTACTCTTAATTCTAAAAATTACTCGTAAACCTGAAAACGGATACGATTTTATCAAGGTAGATCGTAAAAGAGGACAGTGTTTGTAATGTAGATGTCCACAGCTCCTGGGTTGCCTATAGTTGTCCTAGGTGTAAAACTTTGTGGAACAAATCCAATAAACATTTCTAACAGAGGCAAATGTTAAACACTTCAGTAACGAAGAGAGCTGTCGATTCAAAATATATTTAACAGTTCCATTTGACAAAATGCAGAGGCAACAAATAGGCACGTGTCCACAGTTGAAAATATAATCAAGGGGGAAGAGTGGAGTAAGTCAGGTGAGAACTGGACGAACTACCAGCAAGTCATCATCAGCAATGGCATAGAGTGCAGAGCTTGGGGCAATGGGAAAGCAGAGCTGGAAATTAATTAGCTGATAGATGATCATGCCAAGGTTAATGATGATGCCACTGTGTACACTTATGGGTCTATATTTCGTGGTGAGAAATCAGAATAGGGCTTCTCAGCTAGAATAAAGGACAGGATCGTCGCTGAACATAGCGGATCTTACATGACAACAAACTAAACTATAATAATGGAGGTGGTGGCAGTCACTGAAGCTCTAAGGTAGCTATCAAATACTTCATTAACAAGGGCAGTTATTGTGTTAGCTCAGTCCATGCTTTGGAAGTTCCAAAGTTGATGGCAATGGCATGAATGGAAAGCCTCCATACCAGTATCGAATCATCAGGAACTTTTATTGTTAATGTTGGACAGAATCGACATCAATGCACTCCGGGCACACCTGTAGGTGGTCAGTCTCCCTATACATATATATTGTATAGGACCGGAGGGTGCCAAATAATTAGTTTGGAGCTACCTAACCTATATTGACTGTGAGCTACTGAACCACTAGAGACGTCCATACGCTAGTAAAGCTCACATTATATTATGCTGACATCTTGATTAAAATTGACGTTTGAATCTTGAAGCCGGCAGACATGCGCATTTGACTTCGAATTATTCAAATGAGGGCCAACGGTGATAGTTTACTCAAAGTTCTTGAAAAAGTTTCGTCAATCACTGTTCCTTCATATCGAAATCTCCACACTGGCCACCATGTTCTTTCTGTTACAGTTGGGGTTATTGAAAGTGATTGATGTTGAAAATGGTTCTTGAAATATAAGTGACATTAATGCATCGTGCTGATAACACCTTGAAGAATGACGTGGGGTTACAATAAAACGTTCAAAGGTTGAAGAACTTCATAATGCTTTGGTGGATGGGTCCACATGAAACGACAGTTTTATTTACGACGAGTAATAGTTCATTCACGGCAAAATTATGGTACATGCATATTTATCAAGCTCCTCTCAGTCTTGTCTGTGTCGCAGAGAGATTTATGATTAATAAAATTCTATATCTTTTCATTATTCTACCAGTGTCTTCTACTTTATTATCGCTCTTTTATCCTTTCTTTTTTTCGCATTCGTCTGATTGTGAAAGATAAACTCTCCCATTCATACCTTCGCCTGCCTCGTTTCTTATTTAGCAACGCATTTTTATTGCTGTTTAGCTAAGTTCTTGAGTAGACCGAATAGTGTGAAATTCGTCTCGAATAACATATGATGGCGGACATATCGTCTAACATTTTCATCTGACACGGCGCTCTTGGTTAAGTTTCTCGGTGTTAGGTGTGAGAAGGCGCCAACATGCAGCGCTGGGAAATGACCATAGATAGCTGCAAGTGTGAAACGCGTCTGGCAGTTTCAGTGCCGTCGTCTGAGTTTTATGTATGTGTTAAGACGGGAACTATTTCGGGTTTTCGAGAATTAGGAAATCATTTCTTTTCATAAGATATAAACCCCAGTAGTTAGACTTCAGGCATTCAGTACTCCTAAGTTGCAGTAGACGGATCGCTCGTGCTAGAGAAATAAACTTGTATAGCGAAGTTTCTTAGTTTTCTCGTCAATTTTTTGCCGAGCTTCTAGAATACCTATCTAGTGAATAAATTCTAGTTTCGTGGTGATTGCCGTAGTTCTGTTTGGAGGTAATATTATATCTAGTATTTTGGGAGTGATTTAAGTGGTAAATCGCCTATTGTTTTTTTCACTAGTTAGATTTCTGTGCAGAGGGATTAAATTATAAGTCTGTTATATTCTCTAGTTGACGTTACAGTGGAAAGCAGAATAAATTATTATTTCTAGCTTAAACTGATGCAGCTGTAAATAAAATGTAATTACCTTGCTAGTAACCAGTCCGAGTATATTGTAACTAACTTATAACTGCACTGATTCATCATTGAGTATTGACGAAATACGTATGTATTTCTAATTCATGATGATTGATTTTTTTGAATATAATATTATATTTTACGCGAGGATAGGAGGTGTGTATAATATTGTGGTTAAGTATTTTGTACTTTTCTCTTCCTTATACAGTTTTGGGTCAGCCCCACTTTTCCCAGCGGTTTTAGTACAACTGAGAGAAGAAACATTTTTATCTTTAACCACGTGGGTTTACAAGTTAACACCTGTCTGGCAGTGTGTGTGCCTCCAGAAATAGAGTACAAATCTCAATAACGGTTTTAAAGACTAAATGCCTATACTGTGCCTATTGAGCCAGATTATATTTCTTCACAAACTCTCATGTACATGCAGCCCTGTGGCGAGAAAAAATTACAAATCATTAGCATTCCGACATTTTTGACTAATTGTGGTGTGACCAATAATTATCTATTGAGAGAATTTACCAACCGGTCATCTTCCTAAATAAGGGAAACATCGTGACTCTGACACTGTGTGCCCGCTTAAATCTAATTCTTACCTGAACTGAGTAAATTGACACAAACTTAAATCTGTAAAGAAAACTATCGCATGAAGAGGACGCTCCCCGGACCCATTGGATGAAACCAAAAAATCTGCAGAGCTGGGATCCGCTTCATCAAAAAGACAGACAGATTAAACGGTGTGTGTACTAACATGCGCCAGACGGCGAACACCAGCAAGATTTTAGGTAAGAAAAGTGAGACAGGGGCCCCTGCTGAAAGAACAGAGTGAAAGCAGAACGAGTGATTCTTTTCCTTTTTTATTTTCAGGTACCCAATTTTTTTGTAATTTTATTTATGCAAAGATTGTTGCAAATGACATTTTCTCTCTTAGGATAGATTAGGGTATACAGTCTGTTCTCAACTTTAGAGGGAAATCTGAGACTATAGTGTATATATCCGTGACTCTTTGGGGCTATCACTTTTTTTCTAACAGGATCGTGGGCTAAACATCGAGGGAAAAGATTACACCTATGGGTCTATTATACTTGTAGTAATTCATTACCATATATGTATTTTCTATGCTTGACATTAACATTTATGTGTTATGGTAAATTTTCCTTATGTTAATAAATTTACATAAACTTTATTCAAGAGTATCAGTCAGCTCGTTCCAAAATATCTATACTTCATTGTTATAGTTTTTCCACGTCTATGCGTCTAACTGTCGTCACTTATGTGTGTGTGTATGTGAGTGTATTTATATATTAATATATATTATAATAGACTGTCTGACTCCTCTAGATCTGTTGTAGAAGATAGGCTGAAGGAGAGAAGATTCTCGATTTCAGGGACAGACTCTATTAATTTCTCCATCTCACTCGTGGAAATCTATTTCTATTATTATCTCTCACTGTTTCTATCGCTTATTCAAATCTATTCAGAAGGGACCAACCCAAGTCTTAATTCCCCTATTAAAAATCTACGACAGTCTGGTCAATACATAACTGGCCGCTGTACTGAGGTGCGTGCAGACGACGACACCAGAGTAATGTGGGACAGATTATGTAGACTAAGGAATATTAACGAAATTCCTTCTCAAAATATTTATAAATCTTCTCTCTTACTTCTGCATTACTTGTAGTACAATGTGGCGGTCCTCGAAACACTTTAAGCCACATGAAAATATATAATTTCTCCAAAATCTCAGGAGCTATCACAAGACGTCCTTCTTTGACGAAAGGCCTCGGACCAACCGTCTGCATATATTAGTGCAGAACGAATTACGTCATGAACTCCCGGTGACGTATTTAATATACCGTGTTCATTATCAATGAAAAATCGTGCAAATACATGATGACCCACAGATAGACACATTACCGAGTAGATTAACCGTTAATAGACTAAGTGTGGTCAACATGCAAAAAATACATTAATAAATTACTTTAACATATATCTCTCTCACGACGCAGACGGTAAAAATAAAGGACAAAAATACATTTTTATTTTTTATCATTGTATGCTCCTTATCGAGCTGGGAGCACGACTGCATGAAGCCTGAGCCACAGCACGTCCTCTGCTATTGTATCCGTGGCTGAGGTTGCCATCTACATGCACAACCTGACATTTGTCAACTCTTACGACATACTTGAAATAGCGGTGGTTTTCTTCTTTCTTTGTCTACGTAGTGACCCTCCGAACAGCGTGGGAAGCACTTTTGCTTGGCATTGCGAAAACGTTACACTTTAATCTACATTAGCCCGAACAATGGATTATTTGTAACATTTTCATTATTTTTTTGGAGTTTCTAGATTCCCGCGCTCAGATTTCAATTTCCCTGCAAATAACGTTGCTATGATTCGGAACTAAGGAATTAATAGGTGTATACAGGAGCGAGTTTGCACTTAATCGTTCTGGAAGCGAGGCAAATTACTCTCCTGTATTCTTGCACAAGTAGGGCATGGCCTTGACACACAACTTGAGGACTTGTCGATATCGTCAGCAGTTATTGCTGCTCTTAATAATTTTTTTTGTAGGATAAAACTTGCACATATAGATTGCTGAATTTTGCATGTACACATTTGTGAGTCGTACATGTATAGTCTTGTATGTATACGTTTGTGGATCGGACATGTATAGATTGGTGAATCGTGTATTTATACGTTTATGAATCGTACATGTAAAGATTTGTGAATCTTGTATGCACTAGCAATAACCCGTCAAACTTGACGGGTTTTTAATTATAGTGTGCTGTTTCCGTTCTCGGATGAGCAGATAGAAGTACATTCTTAGAGTGTTTTTGGTTTCTTTCCATTATACAGTGTAATCAAACTGTTCATGAACACCGTCATTTGAACGCTTGATTGTTCAAACTGTTGATTTTAACCATTTTCGGGAGAGTATATATAATAGAGACAATACATTGCTGCTTCTTCTGTAGTCTCGCCTGCTCGCTGCGATTGACGCCACCGTCTTTTCCTGTTAGTAGCTGCAGAATGGGCAGCCATCTTATCATCTTGATCATTATGTGTCGAACCGTTCAAATACAATTCAAATGTTTGTGAATAGTACCTATATGTATACGTATATGCATCGTACATGTATAAATTGGTGAGTCAAGCATGTACATGTTGATGAATCTTACATGTATAGTTAGGTGAGTCGTGCATCTACAGTTTGGTGAATGGCCAGGCTGGTAACACTGGCATGCACAGGAAGATGAGCCATGCACGCATAAGCTGGTGAATCTTGAATGCATGAGTTGGTGAATTGTACATGTTTGAGCTGGTGACGCTTGTATGATTGCGTTGGTGAAACATGCATGTATGCGTTGGTAAAACCAGCATATATGAGTTAGTGAATCATGTAGGTATATGTTGGTATAACGCTCATGTATATGTCGGGTTGTGAGTGAAGTTCCAAATAAGACATTTTCTTCTTTTTTTAGTGCGGGTTGTAACCATTGTCATTAAAGATAAGGAGAGATCGAGAGGGCTCTTTTAAACTGTGTATACTATTAAGGGAAGGGGAGGAGCTACTAGGCATTTTAAGTCAAAACAGCAGAAACATGAAAATTGAGATTAGTCTATACTCATATATTTATATTTCCCTGAATCTAAATCTGTGAAAATTATTTGTCAGAACACATTCTAAGTAGGTATATATTGATTTTGTAAATAGTATTTTCTTCAGAAATGATGCTTTTCCTATGAAGAAAATCTAGATTTTCCCAGAACCTTGTTATACGCTATAAATGTTCTTATAACTTCCACATTTTTTAGTAAATCAATATCAGATTTGGCACAAATACTTTCAATATGATAATAAAACTTTTGTCAGATCCAATTTTTGATATATTATCAGCATTTTGATTTATTGCAAATAATGTTGTAAAATTTAAAAAAAAATGGTGATTATTTATAGATACAAACTTTAAAATTATATATCTCAAAATCTACTCATGGACTCAAAAATGCAATCTGTTGAAAGTTTTAAAATATAATGATAAACATTTTGTTCAAATTTGGTAATTCATTCATATTCATAACCCTCCACTCCCAAAGGAGCATAGGCCTTCAACAAACACATGCCAAGTCCTCCTGTCACGTGCCATCATCTCAAGTTCTTTCCACGTTCTCCTCATCATTTTCACCTCCGTTTCCAGCTCTCTTCACCGTGTGCTTCTTCGTCTACCTCTGCCTCTCTTGCCCTGGGGGTTCCAGAACAAGGACTACCTTGTCTTCTTGTCTAACCCCTTCCACTTTGTTTCACACATTCCCAGAACCTCGATTTTATATTCCCTCATTTCTGCTGCCACTTGTGCCACTTTCCCTTGTTCGTTTAATGTCCGAACATTCCAGGTGCCAAATCTGTAAGTTCTCCTAGAAAAAAGAAGGTTAGTCAGTAACACAGACTCCTTTCGGCTTTCTCTGTGTTGCATCATACGCCTCCCGGCGAGAGGACCTTCCCCTGTCTTGGATGGCTGTTTTTTATTTTCCTTAATTGACTTGTCCATGTTTGTTGAAGTTTTTTGTGGTTTAAATTATTTACAGGATGGGGTAACCAGCCCCATGCCCAACCCTCCTTAGTCGCTTTCTACGACATGCATGGCAGGGAACAGTGTTACTATTCTTTGCTCCCCTTTCAGGCCCCGGTAACACATGGGTGAAATTTGGTAATGATAGATTAATAAATAAAAACGCCTTAGGAAATTGAAATAGAATATAATCCAATATGGCGGCCGTTTCCATGACAACCAATGATGTAATACTATCAAACCCTTCATTATGCGTATCTATGATTGATGTAGGTTAAGTATGTTAGCGTGTCAATGTAGCTCCTTCCCTTAAACAAATATAGGTACGCGGTTTATATTACAACAAACAAGTACACGCATTGAAACAATGAGGTGAAAGAATTAAAGCCAACGACTTAGCCTTTCAGCATCTGCAGTACATTTAGAAGACTGAGAATCTTGCTTACATCTCACGTTTCTTGGATCTGAATGAAGTTACTTTAAATTTTTGTAAAGTTTTGAAAAATAATTCCATCCTGTCAAGAAAGGGGGGGGGGGGGAAGAGGGGGGGGGGCTTAAATAAATAAAGTAGAATGAAGTAGAAGCTGGGGTTTTTTCTATTGTTTTTTTTCCCTCCAGTAGTAATGGTCACTTTTTAGTAAATTGGAGGTGTATTGTATAAATTATTGTCCGATGGGCAGAGTGGTTACAGCTGTAGCCTCTCGTAGCAAAGGTACTGGGTTCGGAACATAATAGTGTCACGCTTGTCTCTCACACTTCACGCCCCTGCTCAATATTTGCTGTGGGATTATCATTACCTTTATTTCATATATTCCATTTAAATTAAATTCGTACAGGGGAAACAACTGAATGAAATCTAAATTTAAGAAAGAAAGCTGGAGTTATTTCTTGTAATCTTTGAAGAAACGACAATATAGTACCATGCCATATTATAATATATTTATTGGTGCGACCATTTTTCGACGTTGACGGGGCTGGATTTCCCATAATAGTGCCTGGGGCTGATGTTAAGAGTTGCGCACGATGGTAGAAACTCTGGGATAACAGGTGTATAGAGTTCAAACAGTGTTGTGCATCTCAACTGTTTCAAGTGCGCACCTCGTCGTGTTGAGGTCAGATTGTTTTGGCGTAGGAACTTGTCATCTCCTTCATAAAAAGCTTGACCTATTCAACAGAGGAAAGGATTACTTGTGTGAAAAACTACAATTCTTTAGAAACAAAATAATTATTCTTCAAGCAAACTACTCGTTTAGTTTACGAAATTAAATGGAGCATGGGGCAATAAATGCAGCCTGTCCCCTTGCAGGAATCATGGACTAAAGTATTCACGTGCTTTTGCAAGCTCTGCTCTTGAATTATGGAAAGCAAAGGCAGCAAGTTTCTTAGTTTCACTTTCTATGCCAACTTTACGTGTAGTGTTGGGCAGAGCAACCTAACCTTTGAGGTGAAGACAGGAGTACGACAGGGATGCCCCTTATCAACCACTCTATTTTTAACACTCATAGACTGGGTGATGCGCCAGACAACAGAGGGCAGTCCAAGAGGAATAAGATGGACTACCTTTTCTACATTGGAAGATCTGGAATATGCAGATGACATTGCACTACTAGCATATTCACATCAACACATCCAGGTAAAAACGGATAGACTTAATAAGTTTAGCCAGCAGGTGGGCTTGAACATCAATTTAAAGAAGTCAGAGGTCATGACGCTCAATGTGAGCAACCCTGAGCCTATATCAGTAAGGAATCAGCAACTGGTACAGATAGACACCTTCAAATACCTAGGATGCATAGTAACACCAGACGGCGGGGCAGGCAAAGACATCAACATCAGAATAAATAAGGCAAGAACCGCCTTTTTTAGCCTAAACAACATCTGGAAGTCCTCTCAATACAGCACAAGCACAAAATTAAGACTATATCAGAGCTGTGTGCTTTCTGTGCTTCTCTATGGTGAAGAATGCTGGAGAGTTACAGAGAAGGAAATGTCGAAATTGTCCTCTTTCCACACAACATGCCTAAGAAAAATTCACCGAATCTTTTGGCCGAATACCATCACCAACCAAGATCTGCTTACTCGGAGCAAGCAAGAGGACATGCACACCATCATAGCTGGCAGACGCTGGAGCTGGGTTGGCCATGTCCTCAGAAGAGACCCCATTGCCATCACAAGAACAGCTATGCTTTGGACCACTGAAGGAAAACGAAAGAGAGGCCGACCAAAAAACAACCTGGCGGAGGACTGTGGAGGCTGAGATGCAAAGAATGAACCAGAGTTGGGGCACTGTACGAAGGATGGCCGCCGACCGAGCAAAGTGGAATCAATTTGTTGTTGCCCTACAAGACGCCACTAGGCGTGATGGCCACTGACTGCTTTGACGGTCGGCGGCTAAGGATCAAAGAAGAAGAAGAAGAGAAAGGCAGCAAGAAAGAAAAACTGTAACCTCACGTAATAAAGTAGACCTAGCAGAGCGAAGTTTCTAATACTTCATTCCCATACGGGACCTTTTGCTATGGGACTATACTAAGATTAAATGAATTAAGAAGTAAAATCTACGCTGAAGGTAAATATGTGAAGAGGAATACTTGTGTGGAATGAAAATCTATACAGAATGAAATTTTCTGCACACGAAAAGTATCCTTAATGTAAAAATATATTTACAGCAACAAAGTTACTAAATAGAAGACGTGTGAAAATAATAACTAGTCAATTAAGAAATAAAATGACAGCTGAACAACTGCTGAAAATGTGCCCAACATATGGAGAACAGAGAAAGCACACATGGCCGTCACTAGTATCACTCCTGGACAAACCCTATGGAGATGTCAACAACTTCAGACTGACCACTGCTTTATTTAAACTTATTCAAGTTGACAACTGAAAATGTTTTCTTTCTCTTGCATCCTTAGTCCCTGACTGACAACGCAGTAAGTGGCCATCACGCCTAGTGGCGTCTTGTAGGGCAAGAAACTGTCCTCATTTTGCTCGGTCGGTGGCCATCCTTCGTGACATGCCCCAACTCTCGTTCATGCTTTGCATCTCAGCCTCCACTGTTCTCCGCCAGGTTGTCTTTAGTCTGCCTCTCTTTCACCGTCCTTCTGTGGTCCATAGCATAGCAGTTCTGGGGATGGTGTCTGGGTCCCTTCTGAGGACATGGCCAACCCAGTTCCAGCGTCTGCCTGCAATGATGGTGTGCATGCCTTTAGGGCTGCACCTTGTTAGCAGTTCCTGGTTGGTGATGGTATTCGGCCAAAATATTCGAAGCATTTTCCTTAGGCAGGTTGAGTGGAATGTGTACAATGAAGAAAAAGATTTTAAGAAATGGCTATTAAAGAACTATCTAGAAGGATGCCAGATTATACAAGGCAAACAATGCATTTTAATATTTGAAAAAAATGTGCAATAAAACACAGTTTTTAATAAGACAAAATGTGCTCCTGTTATCTCCATGTGGGAAAGAATTGTCCATACTCATTGTCTAGCATTCATGTTTATCGCCGACATCATTGAGCTACGTCTCACCTTTGATCTGTGGAGAGAAGTGTGGGTTACTAATGTTTAACACATTTCTTGCCAGACCAGACAAGTGCAGGGGAGCGACCGGATTATTGAGTAAACAACCTTGGGATGACCACGGTCGATTATCTCTGATAATAGTTCGTCTGACCAGTGTGTTAATTGTTGGCTAAGAAAGGGTAAATGAAGAAACAAAAAGACCCCCAGAATAAGGAATCCTAGGAAACCTGAACACTACAGAAAGCCCGGAATCCTAGGAACCTGAACACTAAGTCATAGTCGGAGTCTTTACCATAAAGTAACACCCCAGACCACATGTAAGAGGCATCTTAATCAAGTTGCCTTTACTATTTCTCTGAGCCAGAGATCCGTATTCCCAAAGGTATTTTGATGTAAGTTGTGCATTTTATAATTCTATATTGTATATTATTATCAGGGCCGGATTAAGCTAGTGCGGGGCCTGTAGCATATGTTAAGAAAGGGGCCCTATATTAAAAAAAAAACAATAAAACAACACAAATATATTTAAACACATACATTTTTAATTTGCATAGTAATTATCATTATCAATTAATTTGTGCATGTAAGCTTATAAACTTGCCACTCATGTTGCTGGCGTTGTCATAACTTTGACCACGGCAGTCTTTAATATCAATGTCATTTGCCTTTAAAAAATTAAGTAGACTTTTAGTAAGCTGTTCAGCAGTATGACCTTCCATATCCAAAAATGTCACAAATCTTTCAACTGGTCCAGATGGCAAAACATAGCGCAGAGTCAAAGTCAGCTGGTTCATATTAGATATATCTGGAGTAGAATCCAATGAAACGGAATAATACTTGTATTTCTTCACTTCACAGAGAATGTGATCCAGTATGCTGGATCCAATCAGATTGATGAATTCCTCACACGTTGTTTTAGATAGATATGAAGTATGTCCAAATCCTTTGTTTGCATGAGTACTTATATGCTCTGCCAGAAGAGGGTCAAACTTGGCCAGTAATTCCCGTTATAAGGGGACCCAACAATTTCATCACTGCCACGAAATGAAAGGCCTCGTTCTGCTAAAAACTTCACAACTTCAATTATTCGCTCTAGAAGTTTGTGCCAATACTTTTCTTGAATGTCCATTTCACAAGTTGGGAATCGACACGTTCACCTTTGTTTTTACTCATCAACAGTGAAATTAAAGCTTGTCTATGTGAGGAGCTTTCTTCATGTCGACGCAATAGATTGCTTTCCCAGTCATTAAACCCTTCCACAGTAAACTTTGATGAACATTCTGAACTCATAAGCTTGCATGGGAAACAGAATAGGCGCCCTTTACTTTCTGAATAGCATAACCATTTTCTTGCATGTTGCTTGTCTGTAAGTTTATGAATATGTGTAAAATAAGACTTTTGACAGTATCGAGTTTTCTTTTCAGTGTCATACAATCACACGGATGAAAAAAGGCACTATCAACATGTTGACATGTTTCACTTCCCTTGGATATCCAATATTCACGCTCACAGTCATCTATATTGTTCGGCCAGTCACCAATATCATTAGAGTACTTCTTCGTTTCACTTATTCTTTCACATTCAGACTCAGTGTATACTGGGTTTTGCTGTATGTTTTCTGCTGCACAGCCTGCACTAGTACTAGTTGTTCCTGTACTTCCAGTTTCAGCGGTTAGAGTACCACCACCATGAACATCAAAATATTCTGTCAGCTTACGTGTTTTTGATATCACAAGTTGATCTCTTCTTTCTTTTTCGTCCTTCGCTTTACGTTTTTCACTTCCAGAAGCATAATTACGTCCAATATCTCTGTGTCTACTGCTCATTTTTTGAGTTTTCTAACCTTACAAATCAAGAAATTTTAATCAAGATCGAAAGAGAGTGCGAGCACGCCGTATACCTCAATTAAAACAGGAAGTTTCCGTTTCCTAAATTCTAGTTTTTATTGTTAATGCAAATTCATTTCACAAAGAACGAAACAAAATTAGAGGGGCAGTCGCCTAGAGCCAAAAAAGTGGCTTTCGTCCAAACGTGACCAAATTTTCTACGCCACTTAAATGGCTTCCGTCCGCAAACAGTTAAAATAAAAATAATGAAGAGTCACACTAAGTCACCCTCTTATGCTCTTTCTCTCACAATTTCGTGACACCAAATGAAAAGGCGCTAAAGATGGCATAAATCACAAGATCATTAGTTTAACGCTCGTATTAGATGACCAAAAAATTATGTACATATTTATTGGCGCGGGGCCCCTAAAAGCGCGGGGCCCGTAGCATATGCTACTTGTGCTACTACGTTAATCCGGCTCTGATTATTATCATGGAATTTTCTAGTGGATGACCAAGTCATACGAGGCTGGCAACCTCAACAAATAGAATGATGGTTTCATGAACCACCACTGCAAGAGCTGGTGACTGCTTTATGCGGGTTTCTTATAGAGAACCAAAAGCAGAGGTAGTCCCAAGTTTCAGATGCAGCAGGGAGTGTATGGTGGTAGAACTAATAATGAATGGGTTTGAAAAAAAATCGAAAAAAGGTGATTCGTCTTACGAGGACAAAAGACAAAGAAAATAGTCTACGTTACGGCCACAAGGCCTTCGTCAGGAAAGGAAAGAAAGTGAAGGCTAGATAGGACACATACAAACTAAATAAAATAAAAACTGGGTACTTCCCTGAAGGCAAGAACCGAAATTCTATCAAAATCGCTGTCTGTTGATGACCGCGTGGCTGAACAGAAAGTGACTT
Source organism: Oreohelix idahoensis (assembly GCA_024509875.1). Classification (NCBI taxonomy): domain Eukaryota; kingdom Metazoa; phylum Mollusca; class Gastropoda; order Stylommatophora; family Oreohelicidae; genus Oreohelix; species Oreohelix idahoensis. The sequence goes on from JAMPIV010010618.1 coordinate 738,284, forward strand.
CCGCCGCCGGATGTACACAATGCATACTAAGAAACTCATACAAGAACTAATAAACATACTTATTACATTAACCTTTTCAACAAGTGCAAATGTAAATGTAAACATGTTCAATATATATGCTATGGATGTTTTCTATACACTAGGATTATCATGCATGCTCAAAGAGGGGAAAGTACTGATGCAAATGGGCTGGTGGAATGAAAAAAAAAGGGGGGGGGGGGGCACATGATTTTCGTGTCAGAAAACCCAATACTCAAGAGGGTATTTGTTTCTCTCTTATTTATCTTATTTAGTCGGTGGTACCAATTGGAGGTGCTATCTGTGGAACACGTGAGTGATATAAGTGGAATGCAGTCAAAACTAGACACCTACAGCTGACGGGTCTTAACAGACGCTGGACAATCTTCGCAATTACCCCACGATACTACAAGGGACGTGTTGCGGCCACCAGACTTGACAAGTGACGAAAGTCCATAACCAGCAAAGAGCAAGCATCGGTTGGAGTAGAAACCAACCGACATCTTACTGGCAGCTAAGTCCCCATTCAAAGCTGTTAAGTGAACTCTCTAATAAGGATTCTTTTTTCAAATCAGACCATCACCTGTGACGACATTTTATAGACTCTATCTAAATTCACCCCACCCATATTTATTTTACATTTGTTAACGATAAATGATTATTAAATTTGTTATATGTAAGTATACAAATTTATATATTTAGTCATTTTGTGTGAACTGCACCCGTATGTCTCAGTCATTTTAAATACCTATAAGAGAGCTATTTAAGTAATATTTTACTGAGTTAAATCAGTTGGGGGCTCATCAGAACTAGCAAAATCCTAACTCATAGAAGGTCAGAAAAGATAAAAAGTTTACACTGCCTGGCTCCGTAGAAGTGAAGCACCTTTCTTCAATTCACATCTCTGCCAAGAGTAATCTTGAGCGAAAGATAGACACCTTTGAAGACCGTCAGTAGATACTCTGAATTTTGGCCAGTGTTGGACCATCACTGCAGAGCAAGGGGAGTAATCCAGTGACACCATGGTTGTTCTATCTGTAGAAATAAATGAGCAACATGCCCCAAACTTGAAGGCTTAAAAATAACTATATAACCAACCCTCGGACCTTGCCTCCCGGTTAAACGGAGCGTACCTCGCCAAAACGAGGCAAAACCCGATTTTTAAAAAAGGAATTACTGCATACATTGACCTGTGTCTCTGAGGAAAGAAAGAAATAATGGGGCAACTGCTCCCGTAAGCATGCCGTAAAAGGTGACCAACGTGAGGTTGTATATTTAGGCTGGCAATCTCATCATGTAAAACATATTGCTAAATAAACCCGTGCTGCCGGAGCATGTACTTTGATGAAGGCTTATAGAATAGACGCCATCTGCAGTGAAGGTTCCGTGTTTCGTTATGAGTTTGAAAGAATACAAATGAATGAAACTGACTATTTTGCAAGCGCTAATGAAATACGGGGAAAACAAAAAGAAAAATAGAGATGTATAAAGTGCGTGCAAACTTTGTCTAGAAATAAAAGAAAATAAAGATCCAGAAAATGGTGAAGAGTCACGAAGAGCAAACAAATTAAAACAAGGAAAATCTTAAATGTACGGACCCAGTTCGTACAGTTAAGAAAGTGACCTGACGTAAAGCACAAATACATCAGTCTTCAAGCTGCAAAAGGGAGTTAGGAAAGGAAGCTCATCAACATGCAAGTAGTGCAACTCGAGTCAAAATAAATGCCTATCTTTGTTCTAAATTAAGTTATATGAAAGTTAAAAAAAAAATAAAAAACAATAAACCGAGCTTCCTTAATAATACTGCTAAAGAATTAACAGAACTTCGTGGCAGAAGGCAGCCGACTCCATGTTAGATTTCTGTCAACGTCATGACTCGTGTGTCAAGAAATGTCACCTTTTTACCGGTATATAATTTCATAGCAATGTGTGGCGGTGAATTTCCCCCCCAAAATGATATATATATATATATATATATATATATAGCAAATGAAGCCTCAGGGCTCATCATAGATGAAGCTTCTATGCCTTCGTGCCACTGTTTCCAATTTCCGTACAATAAGAAGTGAATGAACTGACCACAGGGAAATATAGTGTGCAGTCATCAGGGCATGCAGCCGACTGAGCACACCATTTTTATTACTCACCATGTTTTGGCGGGTTACTCATCGGTATGTACATAAACGCATAACTAAAAACTGTCCATACAAATAATACATTTTATCGCAAAGTAGAATCGTTCAGCTTGCATATTGTCATACTGAAATATAAAAACATTCGGTAAAATGAACATATTTCTTTATATGCAAAACATATATTATAATATAAAACTTTTGGTGAAAATAACGTGTCAGTGGACGACGAGTTAAGAAGACTTTCTCTAGCATTATGCTATTTTTTTTTTTTATCCCGTTACACGCCCATTGAGGTATATTGGGAATATGGTGTTAGGCCCATATTTTCTTGACCATCGGCACACTAGGGGTGATGTGGTCAGCATCACGCCGGCCGCCTTAACCTTCCCAGAAGTTGCTCTGGTACCCAATTGGGGCTGGGTCGACCCAGGAGCCGTTTGCGGCCTAAAAAAATCCCACATCATCTGGGGATCGAACCATAGACCACTGAGCTAGGAAGCCAGTGCACTAACCACTATGCTACCGCGGCTCCCATTATGCTATTTACGTCGCGTAAATTTATTGGAAGTACCAGGTTGAAGGTGGTTGAAGTAACAAGAAGAGACATGGTCCGCAACCAGACGATACGTCAAAGCCTAACCCCCCCCCCCCCCCCCCATCTTGCAGACCCAAGTAGAACAGTCCTAACTAAGATGGTCTGGCCATGTCTGGAGAGTGGGAGAAGATCGGCTACCACGACAAGCATGGGAAACAAAGAGCCAAGGATCCAGACCCCCAGGACGACCCAGAGTCCGCTGGGAGGACAACATTAGACAATCTTTGAAGGACCGAGGACTAGAATGGAACCAGGCCAGGAGGAAGACAGCCGATAGGATAGTCTGGCGCTCTCTCTTTCTTCCAAACCTCTACACCTCACGGTAGACGGGGAACGACTAAGTAAGTAAGTAAGTAAATTTATTAAGTTACAAACCTCGTAGCGACCAGAGGCAGTCGAAATATTCTGTGAATGGGTTCCTGACTCTATTTTTTAGTTAAAGAAGGCAAAGTTTGCGTGTAAGTGAACCGGTCATCCCATTTTATACAGCCGGACGTACTATAGTGATGTCTCTAGCACTTCACTACGCTACGGCAGTAGCTGCTATTAAACTACGTGTATGTTTTTCTTTACATTTATTAAATGTACTTGTTGAAACGCCTTTATGGACACAGACACAGTCGAAAGGCTTTCTCGTGTGAAGAAGTAAAATTATTTAGATACACAATAATTATTCTTCATCGTATTGCTTGGATGTTTACTCGTTTCTTTTTTCTTCTTCTTTGATATTTAGCTGCCGACTGTCAAAGCAGTTAGTGGCCAACACGCCTTGTGGCGTCTTGCAGGGCAGCAACAAACTGCTTCCACTCTTCTCGGTCGGCGGCCATCCTTCGTGCAGTGCCCCAGCTCTGGTTTATTCTTTCCATCTCAGCCTCCACAGTTCTCCGCCAAGTTCTTTTTGGTCGGCCTCTCTTTCGCTTTCCTTCAGGAGTCCATGGCATAGCTGTGGTTGTGATGGCATCAGGGTCTCTTCTGAGGACGTAGCCAACCCAACTCCAGCGTCTGCCAGCTATGATGATGTACATGTCCTCTTGGTTGCTCCGAGTAAGCAGTTCTTGATTGATGAAGGTATTCTGCCAAAAGATTTCGACAATTTTTCTTAGGCACATTATATGGAAAGAGGACGATTTCGACATTTCCTTCTCTGTTACTCTCCACTATTCAGCACCGAACTATATTGTATTTTGCTGTTAACAAAATTGTATGGAGCATGGAGCTACAAATGCAAATAGCCCACTGTGCAAGAAGTCTGGGATCAAAGAATCCACATGCTCTTGCACGCTCTGCTTTTTCATTATGGAAGGCAAAAGTAGCAAGGAAGGGAACTGTTTACCTCACGTCACTAAGCTGGATCTAGCATAGGAAATCTCTAACACTTTACGCCACTACGGCAGCAACTGTAATGGGACCTACCTTAAAACCTTTAAATACTAGAAACGACCTTTTATTCTTCCTTGAGAAGAAACGACATAAAACAAAATAAAATACAACATGGCCAAATAAGCTGACGTTGTAAGAGGCATCAAATATTGCTACCCGGTATGAAATCCTTTTTTCAAGAGATCTAAGACTGTGTTATAAAGTTAATGTTGCATTACAATTTATTATTAACATGGCAGTTAATTTTCGTGACTTCGATATTTGTCTCCTTTTTTTTTAATCGTACGCTCGCTATTACTCGAGGCGAAATCACCGGTTAATATGTCTACCATGAGACTGATTTTACGTGAGTATCCCTTTTCCCCCTGTACAATGACAGGTGTTCTCCCGCCATTCAGGCAGATAGTCGCCGATTTCGGAGGTACCAATTAGAGCTCTGTCGGCTTAGGAGCCGTTCAGGTTATTCCACTGCCTGGTCGACGACACCCCTTCAAATGTCTTCGCCAGGGCTCGAATTATTCCAGTCCAAGTCCCGGTGGACGACACTCCTTTACAGGATCACCCGATCGCCAGCGCAGTGTAATAACCTGATTCATATAAACATATTGGGCACAAGTGAAGAAATAATAATTATAAAATGTAAACTGACTTTTCAATTACCCTGTATAAGATGGGAGATGTAAAGGTAAAGAAAGAATCCCGTTACTCACCCATTGAGGCATATTGGGAATATGGTGTTAGGCCCATATTTTCTTGACCATCCGCACACAAGAGGTGATGTGGTCAGCATCATGCCGGTCGCCTTAACCTTCCCAGAGTTCTTCTGGTACCAAATTCATGAGGTCGGGTCGACCCCGGAGCCGATTGCGGTCTAAAAATCCCACCTCTACTGGGGATCGAACGATGGACCAGCGAGCATGGAAGCCAGTCCACTTACCACTGTGTTACCGCGGCTACTGTATAAGATGAGTTGAATGAAAATAGGCAGCGAATGTCTTACTAGTACGCTGAACAAAGAATTGCACTACGTAACGAGCTCAAAGTTTTCATTGGCTGGGTGTGCCCCCTTAACAATTAAACAGGGAAAGAAAAAAACATACAAGTTAATACTGGATTAAGAGATAAATAAAATAAAGGATGAGCATTTGCTGATATGATATGAGTAACAGAAAAGGAAATGTCCAAATTACCCTCTATTCACACAACCTGCCCAAAGAAAACTCTTCGAAGTTTCTGGCCAAACACCATCACCAACCAAGAACTGCTAACTCAGAGACACCAAGAGGGCATGCACACCATCACAGCGGGTAGACGCTGGAATTGGGTTTTGGCCACATCCTCAGTAGAGACCCTGACACCATCACCAGAACTGTCATGCTATGGACTCCACAAGGAAAGTGAATGCAAGGCAATGTTTTCTTTAACTTTCGCGGAAAACGGTGTGTCTATAAAGTGTTTCCAGATTTTCTCGAAAAATAGCGTTGAGATGTTCTCAGAAAATTATTTTCCACACGTTCTAGAAAATGGTGCTTTCATATGATGTTCCCACATGGTGTTTCTCGGAAAACGGTGTTTCTATAAAGTGTTTCCAAATTTTCTCGAAAAATAGCGTTGAGATGTTCTCAGAAAATTATTTTCCACACGTTTTAGAAAATCGTGCTGTCATATGATGTTCCCAGATGGTGTTTCTCGGAAAACGGTGTTTCGATAAAGTGTTTCCAGATTTTCTAGAAAAAAAGCGTTGAGACGTTCTCAGAAAATTATTTTCCATACGTTCTAGAAGATGGTGCTGTCATATGATGTTGCCACATGGTTGTGACGGTTACATAAATAGACTACAGTTACCCGCACGTCTTTGCTCCCACCTGGGTTTCTCACCTTTGCTTTCTTATTAATATTCACGTTTTGTTAACGCAGAAGGCATGCGCTTCGATATCTGTCTAACTCATATTTTAGCCACGTCTATTTTCTTTTTCTCTATGTCTTACAGGCACTAGTGAGTATTTGTAGAATCAAGGGCGATAAGACAGAAGACGCACCTTTGATAATTACATTTGACAGCGGGAATTAAGCGAATGCAAGAAAAGGGGCGATAACCACAGTTACCGACCTCACCCGTCCGTTCGTGAGTCCCAGGGAATGTAATTAGCTACAGTACGAGCCGAGATCAAAAGACGGTTTGCTCGTTGGCAAAGTCTTTGCTGCGGCATAGGCGTGAAATAAAGCTTTCATTCAGAAATGAACCGCAGATTTGCCGAAATACGGGTTAAGATGTGATATTTCGCACTGGCTAGCGCATTTATACCTATTTTATATATATATATATATATATATATATATATATATATATATATATATATATATATATATATATATATATATATATATATATATATATCACCCGTGTGTTGCGGGGGCCCGAAAGGGGAGCAAAGAATAGTAACACTGCACCCTACCACGCATGTCGTAAAAAGCGACTAAGGAGGGTTGGGCATGGGGCTGTTTACCCCATCCCGTAAAAACTTCGCACAGTGGGCTGATCACCTGCTTGCCAACCAATCTGATTACGGAAACAACGATATATTGTTTGGTCTGTTTTTGTTCCACAAAGACGCCACTAGGCGTGGTGGAAACAGCGATAGATTGATCAATTTGTTGTTGCCCTAAGACGCCACTAGGCGTGCTGGCCACATACTGCTTTGCCGGTTGGTGGCTATATATATATATATATATATATATATATATATATATATATATATATATATATATATGTACCCCAGCTTTTAAAATCATTTATCTAGTAGCCTCAGAATTTTTCGGAATATCTAGCTTCGAATCCAAGACCATTGTTCTTAGTATTTCGTTGGAGATCATTTCATTTTCTGTGTTGCGTACGGATCACAAACCAAACCTACTGTAGAAGTCGAGGCCACCAAATGATAAAAGTCTATTTCTATGTGGTACTAACAATCAATATAACCACCAAATGTTACCTCTGATAATGTTACAATGGAGGGTTTGTTTTAGAAGTACAGTAGGTACGCATATGAAATAACTTGACAGAAGTCTGGGTCACATTCCATTACATATAATATCAACAGCATAGTCCTGGACATCAGAAACAATAATTCAACATACTTGCATAATTAGAATATGTAGTACAGTCATCCTTACGTACTGGTAACAACTGCATTCAATGTAAGTGCGGCATTCACCCCTCGCACAAAAATCTCTATCTCTGATCTATATTCAATATAAGTGCGGCATTCACTCCTCGCACATAAATCTCTATATGGTCTGTATACAATATAATGCAATGTAAGTGCGGCATTCACTCCTCGCACATATACTACTCGTCAAAAGTCAAGGGCCACTTGGAAAAACTTTGGTTGAAACCATAAAACAAATCTGATATAAACGTAACTGGTATCAGTCAAAACGGTATTTACTGAGTACCAAATTGACATGTTGCGTAAAGAAATGGAAACACACATTCAAACGCAATGAAGCTGTGAAGTGTGTCACCCACCTTTTCAAAAGTCACACAATAGATATTGGACAAATAAAGTTTCAAATTCGGGTATGACCACCGTTCGCAGCAAGGCATTCAAGACAGCGTAGACGCATCGAGTCCACAAGGGTCCAAAGAGTATCCCGAGGAACAGCTTGCCATTCCTGAAGCAGAAATGCAGTCAGCTGTGCAACATCCATTGGCAGGGGGTGATTTGTTGACAATCTTCGACCAAGGACATCCCAGAGCTGCTCAATCGGAGAAAGGTCAGGTGAATGAGCTGGCCACGCCATCCTGGTGATTCTATGTTGATGAATAAACTCATTCACCGCACGAGCTCGATGGGGTCGAGCGTTATCATCTTGGAGGATGGCATTACCACCTATGGTCTCCAAAGCAGGCTGAACAATCTGTCTCAAGATTTCGTTCTGGTATCTTGGGCCGGTCAAGTTGCCTTGGATGATGTAGAGTGGGGTCCTGCCGTGTCTGTAGAAACCTCCCCAGACCATGACAGAACCCATACCATAACGATCCACCTCTCGAATTGTGTCATCAGTAAATCACTCTCCTGGTCGTCTCCAAACTCGAATCCTGCCATCATTGAATGACACAGTGAAGCGAGATTCATCAGTGAAGAGAACTTGACTCCATTGTTGCCTTGTCCATCGGATGTGCTCGCTACACCAAGCAACACTGGCTCTGCGATGAGCAGGAGTAAGAGGGATTCTGACTTCAGGACGTCGAGCAGCCAGTCCAAATTCATGTAAACGTCTGCGAATGGTGCTTTGACTGACATTAACGTTTACAGTTTGTCTCAGCTGATATCTTAGAGTGGAACAAGTCACCGTTCGATGGCGCAGGGCTGACAACAAGAGGTACCGGTCATCATGTCTATTGGTGCATCTAGGGTGACCTGGCCGGTGGCGATCCTCCACACTTCCTGTGGCCTGAAATCTCTCCAAAATTCTTTGGATAGTAGAGTGTGACACTGCAAGCCGTCTAGCAACCTCACGGACAGATAAACCACTTTCAACCCACGCTATAGCAATCATTCTTTGTAAGGTGTCAAGACTTCTTCTCGGTGGCATGGTTTTTGCAAGTGATGAAACTACCCTAAGTCTGCTGATTGTAAAACAAATTAAGAGTGAACTCTGTTCCCGAAAAGTCGCTTTTGCACGTGGAATGTCAATCAGCACGATTACTTCATCTGTTTGGTTGTACAGAAGTTTGAAAAAAACAGATAAAAAATGTGAATTTATGGTCAGCATACCAAATTGCACGTGATCACCATGGTTGTCGGTGAGTTGTTTTTATTTTAACGTTCATAGAGGACTGTCAGAGGAAGATATTGCACCCATTTTTACTAAAAACGTCCTTCATTTAATCATTCTATGCGCTTATATAAAAGTTTATTGAAAATAATAGAGTGGCCCTTGACTTTTGACGAGTAGTATATATTTCTATCTCTGGTCTAACCACCAGGCATCCAAGTTCCTCCAGAACTTCACAGCACGGGAAAATCACAACGCGCTTACGTAGACCTCCTATTGGCGCGGGAAAGCCAACAACGCGCATTCAAATAATAGCATATAATGGTCCTAACATAGACCTCCTACTGACACGGGAAAACGACGTGTCTTTTTAATCCAAAGTGCGGCATTCACTGCTCGCACATATATCTATACCTCTGGTCTGATCACCAGGCATCCAAGTTCCTCCTGAACTTTACAGCGCGGGAAACCCACAACGCGCTTATAAATAATAATATATAAAGGCCTTGTAAATACACCTTACGCGGTACATCATCGCGTCACATCCAATATATTATAATGAAAATCACATACACTATTCACATACTCTAGAAACACAACCGTCTCCCTCAACGGATGGCCACAGACTCCCCTTTAACAACTCAGTATTCTTCTCTGACAAGTATGCTAACTCCATTCACTTCTCGCACGCTTTTCTCATGTCCTGTAAACCTCAATTCACACATGAACGCCCCTGAGTATTCTTCAACCATACTCTACGTGCTTCTAACAGTGAACTTTTAAATGTAACATTCCAAGCTTGCATACTTCAATAATAAAACACTCTAAACAGAGTTACACCTTTCTCTACCCACACACATGTATATACCCGTCATGTATCTCATGACCTTAACCTACTTACTAACAAACTCCAGCCCCGTACACCAAAATCCTTAACACCTAACTGTAACTTCGAATATGACTTAACAGTTCACACCGACCCCCGGGGAAAAAAATGATATCATTTTTTTTTTAAATATTACATCAAACCAAAGTGTGAGGTCGGTGAAATATGTTAAGTCATACTAAACAACAAAAGAGGGATGGAACTATATTGATGAAACAAAAGGTTACCACATTAACAGTGGCACAGGAAGGGTGATGTAGGCTTTGCCTTAGCAATCATACTCTACTGGCAAACCAAACACAATTTCATCCTATACAACATTAAACTGTGTTGGTATTGCGGTCGGAAAATTAGCCCAACGGATTGTTGAAAGCTTGATAGTCAATCGTGGTGACTTGGTTTACAGTTCATCATTTTTACATCGTGCCTTTGATGTTAGTTACGCGAATGTGGGTTTAAATACTTTGAAACCATGATAGTAATAATTGAATCTCCCAAATGTTCATAGACGGGATAAGTCATGTCTAGAGTCCAAACAAACAATTTATTATACATTCTGTAGACATCGTACGTTGATCATGAATTACATCACAAATATAATTTAGAATCCTATGTTGAGTTAGCTATCTTGCATATCAGTCCTTTGTCTCATACATCTGAATTACTGTAGGCAGAACGACATAACTATATGCACGCGTGGTTAGTAATCCCAACGACCGACAGTGAGATTATGCGTCTGGCACTAGTATAACTAAAACGGACTGTTAATTCATCTCGACAAGGTTTAGTCAATTACTAACCTGTAACTTCATCTTTCTTCATCATAACAGTGGACTGACCCATGTTCATAACAAAATACAATATAACTGTGTGGCATTCCATGCCCGACACTATAAGAATATAAAGACACGTCTTCTCCGTTCGACGGTCATTCAAGAAAGGGTCCCGTCTCTTGGTCACGGTGCGTGATTACCAACGCTGAAACGTCACAGCGTTCACTAGGCTAATAATACTTTTACATTACATTAAACGTTGTAACCCCTAAAATCGCATGCTGCTAACCTCTAGCAGACAATGCCAATTAATCTACCGTAACAATTCCCTGTCCACCGGGGGGAAAAAAATCTATTAGATAGATTTTTTTTCAAAAACCTATCTGAATGAATATCAAAAAATTTAACAATATCAAAAAATGTAATAAAAATGCGGCATATGGCCTACGATGTTCTGTCTAGAACAGTATCGTGGTCATGTCGACTTACTAACAGTCATCTAATATATTAATGATCATATTATACATAAATGTTATACATAAATTTTATATGAACTAAAAGAGAATTTCTAATGTTGATATCTAATTAAATAATTAATTACCTTAAAATGTGTCGCAATGAAATGTCACGTCAGACTAATCTAAAGAGTTAAAATTAAACTAATTAATTATATTGAGTGTGTAATAAGAATAAAGTTGTTGAAAATCTAATGTAAGAAAAATGAAAGGATATGTTAAAGAGAGAAATAAATAAATGAAGAATAAAGTAGAGAAAGAAAGTAATGTATAAATTTAACTTAGTTATGTGTGTTGGACATTAATTAAGTTTAGTATTAAGTTGTTAATACCTATCTAAATTAACCAATTTAAACAATAATGTAGTATGTAATGTATCAACATAATTATTAACTATATAATATAATAGTTACATACAATAACATTATCTAAGAATCATGTGAGTTCTTATTTTTTTCTTCTTTCATTTTTTTTTTTCAAATTTCATTTCATTTTTTTTTCTTTTCATATTTATCTCACCTTTCATTTTAATTCCCATTATTTTAACGACTTAATTAAAATTAATTAAAGTTGGATATGATGATCCATCCGTAGGCTTGATCCTTGTGAATTCCGATTAGAGAAAAAAATGTTTATGTGTTTCAGTTTATAAGTATCGACGTTATTGACAATAGTTCATGTCGCATACTGAGTTACTTTGATAGTACTTTCTATTATTTTCACTTGATGCACGAAAATGTTTCCAATAGTTTTATCATGACTGGATATCAAGCAAAGTACTGGCGTAAATACGAACATAGAGTCAATTGATTTCGTTCATTTCGTATATAATATGTCTTTAGTAAGCAGATACGTGTATTATAGGCAATTGTTTCTGTCTATGTAGAACAGCAATGATAGTGCTATGTCACTCGAGTAAGTATCTGCGACGTTACTATAGTTCAGGACTCGACATCAGTAGGATTTCGAGACAGAGTATCTGCCAAGACGTTATCTGAACCTGTGATGTACTCGATTGAGAAGTCAAAAGGTTGAAGTAGAATGGCGTATCTTGTCAGCTTCGGGCTCTTGTGATTAGCACGACGTAGTGATGCCACCGCTTTTTGGTCCGTCTGTACCACAAAGGGTGCGCCTAATAGGAATTTTTCGAGCTTTGTGATCGCCCAAACTACGGATAGTAATTCTCTATCAACTGTTGAGTACTTGATTTCTGGTGGCTTCAGTTTCCGTGAGACGTACAGTGTGGGATGGAGGACGTCGTCATGATATTGGAGCAAACATGCGCCAATTCCGTAATTACTCGCATCTGTGCGGAGAATAAACTTTTTGGAAGCATCAGGTAGTCTCAAAATAGGTGGGTGTGAAAAAATATTAATTATTTGACGGAATATTCTATCACATTCACTAGTCCATGTCACCTTCACTGGCATGTCCTTTTTTAACAGTGATGATAAGACAGCCGTGATAGATGACAGGTTAGGTACAAATCTGCTGTAATATTGGACTAGTCCTAACAAGCTTCTAACCTGTTTCTTCGTTTGAGGAACGGAAATGTTTAAAATTTTAGAAACCGTACTGGGTAGTGTTTGGATATATCCTGCTCCAATAATGTGTCCCAAAAAAGTTATTTCGTGAAACGCTACTTGTAATTTTGTGGGTTTAGCAGTTAAATTGTTCCTTCTTAATGTGTCCAAAACGTATTCAAGACCCCAAAAATGTTCCTCAAAAGATGAACTAAATAAGCATATGTCGTCTATGTATGTAATAATGTCTGGTCTACCTGAAAAAATGTGTCGCATCATGCGAACAAAGGTAGCTGGAGCGTTAACAAGCCCAAAAGGCATAACATTCCACTGGTACAGACCTTGCGGAGTGGAAAACGCTGTGTAGTATTTAGCTTTTTCGGTTAGTGGTATCTGCTAATAACCTTTAGTTAAGTCTATCTTAGTGAATATAGTTGCGATCGATAGACGTGGCAGTAAGTCGTCGAGAAGTGGATGTGGTTCGCTATCAACTATCGTTTGTGCATTTAATTTTCTATAGTCGACGCATAGTCTAATATTATTTTCCTTCTTTCGGACAATAACTAATGGAGAAGAAAATGGGGAATTACTAGTTTCAATAATTCCTAAAGATAACATCTGTTCAAGTTCCTTAGTAGTTTTAGTAAGAAAGTGTAGAGGAACAGAATATGGATGTACCCGAATTGGAGTATCATCGTTAAGAGTGATGTCATGACTAATGACTGATGTGCGACCTGGAACGTCGGTCAACACATCTGGATAATATTGTAGAAGTTCAGCAATCTGTTGATGCTGTTGCGGTGTAACCGACGAAGAGATGGTTACGTCCCGCCAAGATTCAGTAGGCTGTACTACAGGTACAGGTAATGCTAACTGTACCTCAGGAAAAGAAGATTCTTCTTCCTGGATAACAGACAAATTAGAATAGTGACATGTAGGTACGAAAGTGTCATCTAGTTCATGAAAAATAGCTTGTAGATGTTCAGGACGAGTATGAAATTGTTTGAGCATATTTATGTGAAATATTTTGTGATGTCCCTTAATGTCCAGGACATAATCAACATCAGAAATCTTATTGATAACATGGTATGGACCGTTCCACGAGATGAGTAGTTTATTATCGTTATGTGGCAATAACACATAAGCTTGATCTCCTGGAAATAATTGACGTAATCGTCTACTACTGTTTTGGAAAGTTCTAGCTTTCGCTTTAGCAGCCTCAGATGAAGCTGTTGCCATTTTGCAGGCATCAGTAATGTTATTCCGGAGATTAATTACATACTCATAGGATGACTGGGTATCCTGAGTCATCTCGGAGTCAATCAATAAGTCTTTTATTAGTCCCATAGGACCTCTTGGTGGAGCGCCAAAGACTAATTGAAACGGAGAGAAGCCAGTTTGTTCATGTGGCACCTCTCGATAAGCGAATAACACGGCTGGGAGTACTCTGTCCCTGTCCTGTGGATGGTTAACTATAACTTTATGTAACATTTGTTTGAGTGTGCGTTTAAGTCTTTCTACTGCACCATTACTCATTGGGTGATAAATGCTGCTGAGATTTCTATCTATATTCCAAGTCTTCATTACTTCTGTCATAGTCTCAGATATAAATTGAGATCCATGATTTGACAAAAGTTTTCTAGGAAAACCTACTCTAGAGAAGATCAGGTGTAGTGCATCAGCTACATCTGTGGTGGTGGTTGTTTTCAATGGGATGGCTTCTGGCCATCGTGTGCATAAATCGATGCACGTGAGAATAAATCTATGTCCTCTGGCTGATGGTAAAAGTGGGCCAATAATATCAATGGCCATCTTGTCAAAGGGTCTCACAGATATGTCACAAGCCTGAATAGGCGCCGTGTGAAAGGCTCCTCGTGCTTTCACTTCCTGGCATATCGTACAGGAGCGTACGTACTGTGAAATATCTCGTGACACTCCCGGCCAAAAAAAAGAAGATAATACTCGAGAACGTGTCCGAGTATATCCCATGTGACCTGCGCACTTAGAATCATGTGCGTGTTGAAGTATGTAACGTCTAAAAGCAAAAGGTACCATGACCTGTTGTCTTACATGAGTTTTATCCATAAAACATCTTAATAAAAATTTTTAATAATAAACCAATTATTATTGTTCATAGCAAGATTGTCAACTTTAATAATGTATCTGAGAAGGACTACTCGGTCAATAGCAGAATGAACGATAAATGTTTAACATGGACATTCATGTGCGTGTCATGAAGTAATTACTAAAAGCAAAAGGTACCATGACTGTTGACTTACATGATTTTTTTTAATACTTTCTTAAGGAACTGTCAATACCAATACAATGATGTAAATTAAATAACTATTATTATTGTTCATAGCAAGATTGTCAACTTTGTTGACCAATGCAAAAATTTTGTTAATGTCTGATCTGTCTTCCTTCTGTTTGCTGCAAAAGGATACTCGGTCAATAGTAGAATGAACCTCGATATTTTCATGTTTGTCTGTTTCCTTGTTTTCAGTGTCCATAGTCTCTAATTGTTTCGTATGTGCTCTGGTTATTACTGCATTTCCGATGCATAGATTATTTTTTTCCCATTCAATAATCTCTTCTGGTGTGCAATCTTTACTTCCGTGTATGCATCCCACCATAAGGTCGGCAATTGGGTTTCTTAACATGCATGCTTTAACGTTGCCTGTGAAAAAAGGTGTATTAATATGTATAATAGCAGTTGGATAACATTCTATGGTTCCTCCAAAGGTCATGCACCTGACATGTTCTCCAGGTGCACAATTTGGATGAACAAGTAACTGACGGATTCCGATCGTTGTCGATCCCGAATCTCTTAAAACTGAGACGACGGATCCATTAACTTTTCCTCTGTTGAAGATCAGCGAGCCTGTTCCGTCATTGACTGCTAGACTGACTTCTGGGAGGATGTGTCCGCAGTTCAGAACTGTCTCCTTTGCCTTCTGAAATATAAGATTACATTCTGGGCAACTATTTGCCACGTTATAATTAATTGCATAACATGTAGATGAAGACTGTATTTTGTTATTAGTAGGTGAACTCTGAACCCCAGGGGTTGTAGCAGTAGTAACGGCTGCCCCTGTATTATGATTATAATTTGTCGATCTACGAGAATGAGAACGATGACGAGAATAATCAGTTGAATTATCCCGTTGTCCCCTATTGTAACTGTTATCTCGATGTCTCGAGTTATAATTATCGCTGTTGTTCCAATTGTTACCATTATTATAATTATATGACCGATTATAACTTGAGTTACGTGGATTATTGTTGTATCTGGACTGAGGTGAATAATTTCTATTTTGTGGTCTTCCTCTATTAAAGTTATTGTTAAAACTATTACGTCCCTTATGAAAATTAAGGTCATAGTTTCTTTTGAACCTACCTCTGTCTACACTGTGTGTTCTTGGTTTGTTATTACTATGATATGCCATATTGGAGGCTACAGGAAGAGGTTCTCTTATCAACGAGCCAGAAATGTTAGCATTCGGATGAGCGGTGCAGTAATTTAATGAAATTTTTTCTGACTCATCAATAGTTTCTGGTTTACGTTCTTGCAGATAAGCAAAGAACGGTGGGCTGACAGAAGATAACACGTTATCCCTCAATAACAAATCGACTAACTTGTCGTAAGATTTGTTGACACCTGCCAGTTCAACCCATCTGTTAAAAGTATTGCGTATGTTAGCAATAAACCCTGTAAAGTCTTTATTATTATCTGGCAACAAACTTTTGAAACGTAATCTACATGCCTCTTCGTTCAAGTGGAACCGACGCAATAACAAAGTCTTAATGGCCTCATAGTCAGTGGATAATGTCGGATCAATATTTTGTGCTGCACTTCAGGTTCGCCATCCAGAAATTCTTTGAGTTTAAGTGCCCATGCAGTTTTGTCAAGGTTATTGACCTTGCATATATCCTCAAAGCGCGCCAACCATGATGACAAATCGTCTACGTATAACTTGAACGGTGGTAGCTTAAAGTAATAATTGCCCTTAAGTCGGTTGGATGAAGATCCCGATTGAGCATTATCATTTTGGCTTGCTATAGCACCCTGCGAATGAAGTTTTGCTGTTTCCAATTTAAGCCGTTGCAATTCCATTTCTTGCTGCAGTATGATTTCCTGTCGTTTCAATTTATTCTCTTCTTCAATCCGTAGGATTTCATCTCTTGCCACCTTTCTTTCTTCTTCTTGTCTTAATTCTTCTTTCTCTGCCTTAGCAATAGCTTTCTTTTCAGCCTCTTTTCTTTCAAGTTCTTCCATCTCTGCCTTAGCAATAGCTTCCTTTTCAGCCTCTTTTCTTTCAAGTTCTTCCATCTCTGCCTTATATTTTGCAAGTTGTTGTTCCGTATATTCACGTAGTTCTGATCCTTTCAAATTAAAGTCCTTCCCATTTTTAATAAAATAGTCTAAGTTAAGCATCTTGACGTTAATTTAATTAAGTACTCAATCACTTATGTCTAGTAATCACTAATAAAGTCTATGTAGATATTTGTAATTACTCAACGACTGAATAATCACTACAAAAAATTGCAATATTCCTGTACTGTTATTTATAAGTTCCACAAATCTATAATATTTTTGTAAAAATATTATATATACTCACTAATATCTATCATAAATAGTTATGATAGTTAGTTATCTAAGGTGCTGAAATTATATCATGCACTTAATATTAGTATTCAATAATTATGGGTATTATACCTAAATAATTAGGTTATTTAATCTTAATAGTTACTAAGTTCACACTGTAGTACTGAGAAAGTGTACTAATTAACATTTAATATGTCTTAATATGTTATAAATTTATAATAATTAATTATTGTATATTATGTCGTTTCACGGGGTAGAAGAGGTTCCGATTATGAGATGAGATGAGATATTATGTCATAATCTGCATTGCCCATTTCTTGGACCACCACTGCAAATTGGTGCAAAGTCCCTAATTCCTCCTTAAAACTCATAAAAATTTAATCATATTAATCTACACTCTTCTTAATGAATAAATTATAGTATTAATATTAAATTATAAATGGGGAGCCGCGCTAGCGTAGTGGTTATAACACCGCTCTGGCGACCGGGTGATACAGGATCAAACCCGGGCGACGGCATTTGAGGATTTTTCGTCGACCGGGATTTGGACTGGATTAACTCGAGACCTGGCGAGGACATTTGAAGGAGTGTCGTCGACCAGGGACTGGCGGCTCCTGAGCCGACCCAGCTGCAATGGGTACCTCCGAAATCGGCGAGTATTTGCCTGAATGGCGAGGGACACCTGTCTCTGTACAAGAAATAAAGGGATACTCACGTAAAATCAATGTCAGGTTAGACATAAATAATAACCTGAGATTTCGCCTCGAGTATTAGCGGGCGTACGAAAAAAAAAAAAAAAAAAATTATAAATGGATGAGATGAAGACAAACAACACAATTTGTTAACCAAGGATTACAGAACAGTATTACCATACGACAAAGACATTTTCCACAATAAAAATGCATTTATAACTAAGTTGAATAAACCGGAAGTGAGAGATTAAAGAATGAACTGAATAGAAAATTAACCTGCGTACACAAAAATTAGTGACGTATACATGGACTCATTAACGGTTGTACAAATATATAAACGAAATAATAGCCAGATCAGAAAAACACGATAGATTACAAACATAATTACAGAAATGAATAAAAATTAGAACTAAATACACTAGAATACCCCAGTTATAACACGACTAGACACCTAACATGCAAGGTCAATAAATTGCAAATACGAACGAAAAAAAATCATCGGAAAGCCATCGATGGGTTCTTCGTAAAAATGCAATTAACTAACGGCCTTAAGAACAATTAAAATCAGTTCGTGGCATCCAAGGAGCCATAGAATTGATTTCAATCCGCCGCCCATCCATACCGACGAATAAGGGACAACATCAACGGAAAAAACAGATATAACATAGATATATAACAAATAGAGTGGACATGCCTGCACAGAGAAATGGACTTAGTATTGTGCTATATGAATGACAACCGTCCTAAGTCTAGACTTATCTTTAAAGGGCACCGGCGATGTCAAGTTCATCAACGGACTAGATTAGTGCCTAGTACTGTTTGCTCCTTGTTGGCTGATAACCGTATTCCATCGTCTGGTCTTCTTGATCATGTAAATCTTCATCAAACCTGGAATGCGTTGAAAGTTGTACTTTCGAAGCGCGGCATCTACGCATGATGTAGTGACGTCAGATTGGCATTTCGTAGTCATGCGTTTAACGTCATATTTATGCAAATCATGTGACTTTCTTGTAATCGTAAACAGTTTGTGAAAGTATGTAAACAAGAAAAATGTTCCTTTTTCTTTCGATCCCCAGCGATGGCCAACCAATTCTATTGCGGTCGGAAAATTAGCCCAACGGATTGTTGAAAGCTTGATAGTCAATCGTGGTGACTTGGTTTACAGTTCATCATTTTTGCATCGTGCCTTCGATGTTAGTTACGCGAATGTGGGTTTAAATACTTTGAAACCATGATAGTAATAATTGAATCTCCCAAATGTTCATATACGGGATAAGTCATGTCTAGAGTCCAAACAAACAATTTATTATACATTCTGTAGACATCGTACGTTGATCATGAATTACATCACAAATATAATTTAGAATCCTATGTTGAGTTAGCTATCTTGCATATCAGTCCTTTGTCTCATACATCTGAATTACTGTAGGCAGAACGACATAACTATATGCACGCGTGGTTGGTAATCCCAACGACCGACAGTGAGATTATGCGTCTGGCACTAGTATAACTAAAACGGACTGTTAATTCATCTCGACAAGGTTTAGTCAATTACTAACCTGTAACTTCATCTTTCTTCATCATAACAGTGGACTGACCCATGTCCATAACAAAATACAATATAACTGTGTGGCATTCCATGCCCGACACTATAAGAATATAAAGACACGTCTTCTCCGTTCGACGGTCATTCAAGAAAGGGTCCCGTCTCTTGGTCACGGTGCGTGACTACCAACGCTGAAACGTCACAGCGTTCACTAGGCTAATAATACTTTTACATTACATTAAACGTTGTAACCCCTAAAATCGCATGCTGCTAACCTCTAGCAGACAATGCCAATTAATCTACCGTAACAGTTGGATGCAAATCTAACAATGTGTACCTCAATAATATATTAACTAAATCATACGTGGATTCACCAGACAAAAATACATGGGTGAACCGAAAGGTACATCAGCATTGTTCATTAAATAATATGATTACATTATAAGTTAACACTTACAACTTATCAAGCTAACACAAATGTAATTCATAAATATAAGTAATCTATTCTAAATGCTGAATTTCATCTGTGACTCATGTTTCAATTGCTCCAAAACCAGACCAACGGAATGATGTCTCACTAAGAAGAGGTATCGGTGAGCAAGCCTGCCGATGACCACCCATCAGCTTCTGTAATGATAGACAATTCCACCAAAAACACTGGTGTCTCATGGCACAGCATACTTTCCTATGGATAAACAAAATTAGGCAAGAATAAAATCATTTGCCTTGGAAAATTTGTATCATAGTGTGCCACATCAAATACCCTTCTGTGTCCACCCCATTCCACTAAACATTCCCAGTGGGGTGACAAAATAATCAATTAAGGGATGATATAACCATTTCATATGTCTTCGTGATCAGCGACCTTAGATACTACACACTGTACCTCCCAATTAAGATTTACTACTTTAGTTAATGAAATAAGTCAATCTAAAACACCTAGTTTTACCGGATACTGACTTGTACTGTACACCTGTTCACTATTTGTTGTTTATATACACTCTGTCAAATTTCCATTCTTGAAAGTTATAGCTTTCAGCCTTGTTTTATGCACAGTAACAATTAACCTCTCATGCTGAGTCGTAACAAGTACCAATCTCTTCCAACTAACATCAAAACTATTTCCAATCTAGAATCCATCATCATCATCACCACGATCAGAAAAGTATTTCCAAATAGCACAGTATCTTTAGTAGAGCAAACAGATCACTTATGTCCCACTTATCAGGTGGTAACTTTTTGATGGCGTTGAACATTAACAACTTCAATGGTTCTTTTCCTTTATCCATGTATCTGTTTTTGAAATTGAAAGATAATATTAACTCTAACTGGTCTGTAACTCCAGCACAATTTCCTTTCAGACCATCCATCACAGTCTTCCACACTTCCTTCCTTGAAGCTTCAGTCTCTTCAAGTACTACTTTCTTGGCAACAGAAGTAGCATCCTTCATCTTCACCCTCCTATACTGCATTTGAGCATCTAAGGGTTCCTTCTTCCAATCTGATTGATCTGTACCAAGCGCAACCTCATGTCTCTCCTCCGTAGACTTAGCTTGATCTTTCAATGCTTCAGCTTGCTGCTGTAATCTTTGTTTAGCTGATTTAAGTTGCTCTTCTAGTGCTTCAAATTTAACAAAGTAACTCTCTTCTAAAGCATTACCTTTCTCCTTCCACCGAGATGACAGGACCCTGCAATGTTCCTCTTTAACTTGAGTATTACCCTTACACTCAGTTAATATCCTGTTCCTATCCACCTTGAGTTCATCATTTAATCTTTGAATACCATCTTTATATTCCTTTTCTAATCTCTGCTCAACACTCTTAAATTTTCCTTCTAATATTATACACTTTTCCTCGAAGGTTCCCTCTTCTTGGATCAATTTGTCTATCTTTAACTGATCCTTGTCACACCAAAAACCCATTTTTGGTAACAACACTTTATGAGGTGCATGGTATGTTTCATCATGCACTGGAATTGTCACTCCCTGTGTTGTCTCATTGGTTTTTGTAGACACTGCATTCTTACTAACACTTATTGATCTTCCTTCCATAGAATATAAGTTAGTTTTACTCCTAACTGATTCATCACTAATGATAGTCTTTTGTGGTTCATCCACATTCAGTTTGGATATTTTCCCAACTGAGACTGAACAGTCTTCACAACAGTTATCTATTTGTGCAGTGATCTCTTTCCTCTCAGTTTGAACAGAAACATTCCTAGTTTCAGTTTTCACCACATCATCTGCTATATTAGCTTTCCTCTTTAAATTCAGTTTTGGTCTCTTGCTATCATCCAATACTGGTAATGCATTTCCAGTTGTAACTTCTCTTATTTCCTTAATCTCCATGAGATACAGTTGACATTCAAAAATCCGGCCATCGATAATGCGGTTCCTTCAGATTTCCGGCATGGATTTCGGAGCGCATTTTTAAATTTACCGCGTTGGCGCGCCACTGTTTTCTGGAGCAGTTTATGTTTTGATGCAGCTGTTGGGTCTTGCTTGCACGTGTTAACAGGCATTCCTGCTCATTCCTTCTCATTTTATCATTTATTTGCTGCTGTTTAGCCCCATTATGGATTCAGCAAATAAAAGAAGTGGTGTAAAACGTAAACATCGTGCATTGTCGATCGCAGATAAAGTGTACAGGTAGTCATTTTCTGTTAAATATATATAACCATAAAAAATCCGGCATTTTCAGAAATCCGGCACTCCTCAGGTCCGGAGGTTGCCGGATTTTTGAATGTCTACTGTATACCTTTGCTCTGTGTGTCTTGTATTTATCATCCACTTTTACCATAGTGTTAAACAATTCGTAAGACTCACAATCTCTGATAGCCAAAATAAAGTCTCTTAAGGCTATTCTTTTCTTTCTGTTTCTAATTGTTCTTGAACAGTCTGCCATGACTATAGATTTACAGACTAGATTCCCAAAATAAGAAAGTATATTCACTACAATACTAAATTATCAGTATTAATATACCTCTACATAGGTACTACAATAACACAGTAACAAATCACCAATAATTCTAAAGATAATACACACAAGTAACCCTAAAATCAGTCACTTATAATAATCAGATCCACCTATGTCTAGACTAAGACATGTGTAGCTGAACACACTGATCCTCAATATACTTTAACCATCATATCTACAATGCTTAGATTCTAACACAGTAATCATGCAAACTATTTGTAACTAATAACCAGGACCAAAACACAGTGAATGATGATAATAATGAAGTACACCGGTGACACTAAAACTATAAACAAACGAGCAACAACCGACAGGTGGGGGATAATAAACCCCTGCAACAAACAACAACAATAGAACTATGAAATGAACTTATTTACAAGATAGTAGAAAATTAACGCAAGAAAACTACAAGTAAACATGACAAAAGAGACTAAATTATGTAACAATGATTACACAAACCAAACTATAACAGCTAACACCAATAAATGTCAAAGAATTCCATGGGGCACTAGCTACCGAGTCTCTCCAAGACACTGGAATTAATTTTACAAAAAAAAAAAAAAAAAAACCACAGAATAGATTAATACCAATTCCTTCTAATGAAGAACAAAGTATTAATAATATATAAACAAGTAACACAAATATAAAACGCTAACACAACAACGAATACAAATGAATGACCATCAGGAATGTCAGTAGAATGGTATCTGAACAAAGAAGTGCAACAATGGCATAAACTGTGACTTATCTTAAGTATCTCTTGATTACAGTCTATGGTTCCATCAAGATAATGCAGATCTACAGCTGAAGGATATCTGTGTTGCTATGGCTGGCACTACAGCAAGCTTGTCTCACTGATGTTCAACTCGCACTTATTCTGTACAAGATACAAAACAATGTAAATAACTCACAAGTATTGCTATAAACATTAAACTAATAACCACATTTAGCACCACTTAAATATGATGTAGACTAACACTAATCCTAATACAAACTTACAAGAAATAAATACCCATAAAATATCTAAGTCGATACTTGAAAGTAATGTAAGAATGAAAGGAAAAAATATAAATATAAGCTTCTATAGTCTCTACCAGATGACAGACGAATATAACACCAAGTAATTAAGAAGGCTTAACAAAGAGTCGAATATAATAAATCAATAAACTGTAACAGATAATAGAAAAGACCTAGGAAATAATCTTTACGATTAATAAACAAATAAAACTAATACAGTATTTATATTTATAATAAAACTACTAGACTAATATATTAAACTCAAACAGAAAAACTCTTACGGTTGTAATTAGGCTAGATAATTAATCTATAATATTAATCTTAATATATAATTTACACAGCACCAAATACAAAGCAGAAACTAGCACTAGAACTTACACATGCACGAACAAACAACACAGTAGAAAAGGTCAGTTATACGAAAACTACAGATGAGTATTAACGAACCAAAACGAAACAGGACAAATTACCGCACAACGAAAAAGAAAAAAAATACTACGCACAACAATACACTAATAACACAGTTTCTAATACAAATTAATAAGAAATAATACGTATCTTTAATACATATGGTTCGTCGATCTTGATTGTAGACCGATGTACCAGATTTGTTGTTTATTCCACTTCTCTCCGATGGCTTGACGATGAAAATGATAGCACAGCACAACACACGTGACGTACACACAGGTCCTCTGATAAGTTTGAACGGGCCAGTACACCCCCGTCAAATACGTTGCTTTCAAACACTTGAACGTTGAAAAAAACAGGCTACTTCATGCAGATTCCGATGCGATGACTTGACCGAGTACACACATAATCAAAGTTGTCCTTGCACCCTCCGTACCGATGTCTGTCAGTAAACAGGAGCTAGCTGGAACGTGTAAATTAGACGATAATTGGGTCACAACATGACCGCTGTACGCTGATTGGCCGAAATTCCACGCACTTCGTGTAAATTTTTCTGGCTTGAATCAGGACCGTAAATGACCAGCTCTATGTGAAGAAATTACTATCTGTCTTTTATTACTGAATTACCTTGACTCCAACATAGAAATCAGATGTAGTGATGTTGATATCTGTTGTGAGCATATTATGTCTATTGACTTCACGCAAACAAATCTTTTAGATGAATTTCATTAGTGCCCAAACACTTCATTTACCGTCCAAAGAATTTATGAAGTTTTACAGTACTTCAAGATTCCGGGGCGGGTTGATTGATTCTCCGCAATAGTCCTGGGTTCAGAAAATTGAGCCCCATAAATCACTGGAAACCACCACTGTAGAAGTCGATGTACCAAATGTTAAAATGGTGGTTTTAGAAGACTGGACGGGCGCACAATGATATAAATTGAATCAGAAAGTCGTGGTCACAGTTCCATTACATATAATATCAACAGCATAGTCCTGGACATCAGCAACAATAATTCAACATACTTGCATAATTAGAATATGTAGTACAGTCATCCTTACGTACTGGTAACAACTGCATTCAATGTAAGTGCGGCATTCACCCCTCGCACATAAATCTCTATCTCTGATCTATATTCAATGTAAGTGCGGCATTCACTCCACGCACATAAATCTCTATATGGTCTGTATACAATATAATGCAATGTAAGTGCGGCATTCACTCCTCGCACATATATTTCTATCTCTGGTCTAACCACCAGGCATCCAAGTTTCTCCAGAACTTCACAGCACGGGAAAATCACAACGCGCTTACGTAGACCTCCTATTGGCGCGGGAAAGCCAACAACGCGCATTCAAATAATAGCATATAATGGTCCTAACATAGACCTCCTATTGACACGGGAAAACGACGTGTCTTTTTAATCCAAAGTGCGGCATTCACTCCTCGCACATATATCTATACCTCTGGTCTAATCACCAGGCATCCAAGTTCCTCCTGAACTTTACAGCGCGGGAAACCCACAACGCGCTTATAAATAATAATATATAAAGGCCTTGTAAATACACTTACGCGGTACATCATCGCGTCACATCCAATATATTATAATGAAAATCACATACACTATTCACATACTCTAGAAACACAACCGTCTCCCTCAACGGATGGCCACAGACTCCCCTTTAACAACTCAGTATTCTTCTCTGACAAGTATGCTAACTCCATTCACTTCTCGCACGCTTTTCTCATGTCCTGTAAACCTCAATTCACACATGAACGCCCCTGAGTATTCTTCAACCATACTCTACGTGCTTCTAACAGTGAACGTTTAAATGTAACATTCCAAGCTTGCATACTTCAATAATAATGCCCTCTAAACAGAGTTACACCTTTCTCTACCCACACACATGTATATACCCGTCATGTATCTCATGACCTCAACCTACTTACTAACAAACTCCAGCCCCGTACACCAAAATCCTTAACACCTAACTGTAACTTCGAATATGACTTAACACCTACCTTCGGCGTAGGCCTAAATCTGAGAAAAGGGGTCTAGTCTAAGTCAAACAGCACCAAAAACTTTCTTGTGTAATATCAGGTCTTCGAGGTTGACCTGTTCGGCCCTCTCTTGGTTAACAGAGAGAGAGAGAGAGAGAGAGTGAGAGAGAGAGAGAGAAAGAGAGAGAGAAAGAGAGCGAGAGAGTACAAATTTACGACACTAAGAATAAATATAAATGGACATATAGCTACCCAGATTCATTTCCATTTTCTATTTACATTCAGCCCGCTGTGGTGAAAATATCAAACGTAACATTACCCGAGTACCGACCACTGTGTTGTGGCGAGGATTTATCCAGAGGGATTTATCTACCTGACATTCTCTTTAATTAACGGAATTACAAGCTACTGTACACTGTGAACATTAGATATCGTAATTAATTTCCTACCCGGACTAATTGATGTGACATAAACAGATCCAATTATCATTACCAAATTAAGCGTTCCCCAAAGAGGAGGATTAATCAGTCTTGGAGGAACTGGGGCTTATTTTGCCAAAACCCAACACTGGATTTGCTGTTTGTACCATGGAGGTATGTTCCAGATATTGTTAATCAGCAATAAGGAAGCGAGGCTGAATGTGGCCACAGGTTGTCAGAAGCGAGAGAAAGACTGAGTGAATCATTCTTCTGTTGTAAAATTATTGTACTCACTTTGCTGATCTTCGTTTGTTGCTAATACTGTTATTTTTTCAGGATAGATTAATTAGGAAATCTGTTCTTTACAGTATAGTCAAATCCTATACCATAGCGCAAATCTTTTGACCTTTTGGGGTTAATAATTTCTTCTAACGGGATCTTGTCTCAACAGAGGGGAGTGCACACATGGGTTCATTTTCTTTATTATTTATGTAACCTATAATTTTTCTTTTGCTATTGATACTGGATGTTGTGAAGTTTTTTAGTTTACGATAAATAAATTTAACATAAACTTAAATTACCTGTGTTGGTCAGCTCGGCCCAATATCCCTACTCCATTTACTATAGTTTCACGTTTGTGCGTCTAATTGTCGTCACTTATCTGTGTGTGCATGTGAGTGGTTCCATGTGTATATGCTAAAATATACGGAAATGTAAAATGTAAAGATAGGCTGGACTAGATTATCTTCTCAATCCAGGGACAGATTCTACCTTTAACTATTCACTCGTGAAATCTAGTTCTTTACCTTATCTCTCACTGAGTTACCACCTTTTTCAGTTCTATTCAGACGGGACCAGAATCTATCTTAAATACCTATCCAAAATCTACGACAGAATGGGTTTGCTGGTTTCCGGGTTTTGAGCTAGATCTTGAAGAAGTATGACTGAAAGGGTGCGAAGTCCTAAGATTTTTCTAGTACGTGAGATTGAGTTTGTTTCCCAATTTGGATCTAGTCTGTATCTAGATAAGTGACTAAAGTCTGATAATAAATCTTTTTATAGGCTAGATAGAGCAGAGAGTGGTTGTCTCTTGAGTTTAAATATCACTAATAATAATTGCCCCCTCGACAAACGTTCTGTTTCATGGCTTGCTGACCACACAAATTATAAATTGTTTTTGTTCCACAGCATTTTAGAGTATATACAGTTAGAATTAAAAAGGGATCTTTGTCGGAGAGATGTTATGTAGTATTTTGTAATACTAGGCCGCTGGTAGTGCGTGATTGTCTGACAATCGCCAAGTTTTTTTGAAGCAGCGGTGTTTGAGCTAAAGCTAAGGAGTGCATTCTGACAGAATAAGTCAAGTTAATAGCCTCCTTTACCCTAATTGACATTAGGTGTGAACTTGTAGGTGGACTTAAATTAAGGGAAGTTTTTTTTTCTGCTTAAAATGTTTGAAATTAATCTTTTTTCTGTTTCTACTGTAGTAACATAGGTTTTTTGTCAGTTGATTAGCCTGATCTACCATTTCTTTGGCTTAGTCGTCTGTATTCGGAGCCTAAAAAAGTTAGTTGCTTATCCTTTACAGGACGTGGCAATCAACCCCAGCTTTTATTGGCTGTTTGTGATTTATCTAGGCAATTTTTACGGTCAGTAGTTTGCCATTGCTTTCTGAACGGTACGGCGCTTATACCATTGTTAAAAATCCACACAAAGCGATCTGCTACCAAACCGCCTGCAGCAGGTTTCGAACCTGGTATATCTGGATTATGAAACTGCGTTCATATCCATTAGGCCACAGACGGAGCCTAGTGCCAGTTAATAACAGCGATAGATTAGAAAACTGATAACAAGGAGGAGGTATCTCAGTTAAATAACAGAATTTTTTTTTTGTATTTTTCTCGTAATTGGTAGGGAACCAGTGAATCCTTTTTCTTCTTTCTTTCTCGGGTAAGTCACATTCAGTTATTTGCAATGGCTGAGCTTGCAAAACGTAGACAAATGCTAAGAGAGGAAGCAAGGGAAGAGGGATTACAAGAAGAAGAAGCGAAAGCGTTTGTCAACGAAGAACTTGTCAGATATGATGCGGAGAGGAAGGCAGACGAAGTTAAGGAGCAGAAGAAGATTGAGGAGGTAATGGAAATTCGAACGAGATAAGGAGAGACAGCACGAACTGGCGCTTAAGACCCTCGAGGTCCAAAGCCATGGGGCTGCCTCTACCTCCAGCAACGGAGACTCTCTACCTCAGTCACAGATAACTGATCTTTCCAACACTCAATCTCCTCAACTAGCAGCTATGTCTTTTGCCCTAGAATCCTTCCCAAACCCCAATGAGAAAATTGACTGTTATCTAGAAAAATTTGAGAGGATGGCAAATATGTACGGTTTAGAAAGGTCGCGTTGGTGTTTGAAGCATTCTCAGGCTTTAAAAGGCTCTACGTATGATGCGTACGCAAAAATGGAAAGGAGCCACCAATACGATTGCGACATGTTGAAGAAGACTTTACTGGAGCGCTTCGAAATGAACGCTCGCAAATTTTTGCAACTGTTCCGTAACAGCAGAAAGGAAAGCACTGAAACTTTTCTCTTCTCGTTTGAAGGGATACTTGACAAAGTGCCTGCAGCTTTCACAGATTACCTCTACCTATGAAGGACTTGAGAAGTTCGTTGTAACCGAACAAATAAAGAACACTTTGTCAAGTGACACCAGTAGATTTCTGGCTGAACAAGGCGCAGACAAGCTAGAACACATTTTGAGTAAGGCTGAGCGATATAAAAATGCGCTGACCGAACTGCCAGGCGCAAAATGCAAACCGACAGAGGAACCTTCTCGGAAAAAAAATCTAGAACAGTCTTCCCATTCTTCTCACCACCATAATCACAGAGAAACGGTACCCCTGAATTCCCCTCCGAAAAAATCTAAATAATATAAAAGCAGGTACCCCACCAACAACAAAAATTCTGATCAACCCAACCGGTCTAAATGGCAGCGCTGCCAGAAAGGACAGGGTGACAAAGAGAAAACCCCTGCGCACGGGACATCTGATCAGGGCAAGCACACCGGACCTAATCGCATCTGATGCTTGCAAACAGCTTCACAAGGAAGAATTACTGTCTGTGATTCTCAACCTGAGGGGGAGAGGCCGTCAACGCGAGGAACTGTTATTTTGAACGGGACTTCAACATTTTGTTTGTTTGATACAGGGTTGTCCTTTGATTGCAATGTGCCAAGACACTTGGTCAAACCCGGTCAAGAGACAGAAGAAACCGTCAAACTACGTGGAGTTTTCAAAGGAGATGCCCCCATGACGCTTCCCATCGCATTGGTGGAGAAACACTCTGATTTTGTCAGAGGTGTGATCAAAGCGGCTATTATGGATGACCCGATCTACCCAGTCATACTTGGCTGTAGATATGTGTTTATTGGGAGACCGAAAGAGCCAATTGTGGCAGCAGTAACCACAAGAGGGCAAACCAAGAAGGAACGGGAGCCGGCGCCAAATTTGTTACCTAAGGAACTAAACGAGGCGCAACAAAAGGACCCTACCTTGGAGCCCTGCTTTAGAAAACTGCCCATAGCCAAGGACCCTAGACACAACGGCGACATCTTTTCTAAGGATGGAGTATTGTATCGTAGAACGGGCAACCCTGAACAAAAGCATATTCAGCTCCTAGTACCGACGCAGTACAGAGACCAAATCTTAGAAATGGAGCACTCTCTTCCCTTTAGCGGATATATGGGACAAAACGGCACTAATCAGCAAATATCGACTCACTATTGGTGGCCAGGAATGAACACTGATATTATCAGATATCCTGCGGCAAGTGCCAACGTGTGGCACCCAAGCATTGGACACCCCCAGTTTCCATGGGTGAAATGTCAATAGTGGGGACACCATTTGACCGGGTTGTAATCGACATTTTAAGACCCCTAGAAAAGACTAAAAGAAGGCACAGGTTTGTCCTGACCTTAGTCGACACATGCACTTTGTGGGCAGAAGCTATACCACTAACATGCACGGATTCCAAGCATGTCGCAGAAGCCCTAGTGTAGATATTTACATAGTTTGGATTCCCTCAACAAGTTTTGACGGATAACGGATCCCAATTCCGTAGCCTGTTAATGGAGGAGATCTTTAAGATCTTGAGGAACCAGCACATCTACACAAGCCCCTATAATCCGAAGTGGGTTAGTAGAACGTGTTAACGGAAGCCTCACCATGATGTTATGTAAGCTGGGACAACACAAACCTGACGATTGGGACCTTTTCATTCCTGCATTATTCGACTACAGGGAAGTTCCACAGACATCTACAGGGTTCCCACCAGCTACTCTTTTATTCGGCAGACCTATCAAAGGCACACTAGAAGCCTTACTCCGGTCACTGACAGATCAGAAGGCTGATGAGACAGTAAATAGGTATCGGAACTTAAGGAAAGGTTACAACTAGGATGGGATCTAGCAACAACCAACCCTACGAAAGCACTCGCAAAGCATGCTAAACGATACAATAAAGAAGCGAAAGAGATATAACTACAACCAAGGGAGAAAGTTTTATTGTTACTGCTACCGACGATGTTGGAGATGACGGTAGTTGCATTGAATATCCATTGCAACAACTCGAATCTTCCAAAGATGTAAAATTCAGTGACACTCTCTCTCTGAAGCACAACAGACAGAAACGAGGGCACTACTGAAACAGTACACAGCAGTTTTAACGGACATACCTGGTCGAACACATCTCGTAGAGTACAATATGAAACTGGTAAACGAGACACCTGCTCGAACCAGAGTTTACCCTATTCCGTATGCTAAAGCTGATACGCTATGGGAAGAGATAGACAAGCTACGTAAAGCAGGAATTATTAGTGAGTCTACATCTCCCTATAGTGCGAGAGTAGGGCTGTTGCAGAAGCCCAATAAGAAAGTTCGGCTGCGCATCGATTATCGTCAACTTAACATTGTAACGGAATTCCAGCCGGAAGCTCTCCAGAGCGCTTCTGAGCTGTTTAGCAAGGCACGTATTTTCTCCAAAATTGACCTCAGTTAAGGTTATTATCAAATACCAGTCAAGGAGGAAACTAAGTCTTGGCTAGCTTTCAGCACCAGTGAAGGACACTATACGTTCAACGTGATGCCATTCGGGTTACATAACGCACCAGGAGTCTTCACAAGGATGAAGAAAAAGCTTTTAGAACCATTGCACAGTCCACATATACACAACTTTATGGACGATATACTAGTTGCAACGGATACCTACGAAGAACACATTGCTACGGTTCTATGCTCCTCAGGAGACTACAGGAAACTGGTCTCACAGCTAGACCTAGCAAATGTTTAATCGGCTTCGAAAAGCTTGACTTCCTGGGGCATACCATTTCTCACGGTTCCACTGTATGTGGCCAGTTGCTAAGAACGTTGAAAAAATACGTGCAGCGAAAAGGCCAAGAACGAAGACAGAAAAACGGTCATTCCTATCACTGTGTGTATATTACCAGAAATTCATCAAAAGCTTCAATGGGTTGATTGCACCCCTTACTGACCTTACAAAAAAGGGGCGACCTGACAAAGTTATCTGGGATTCGAAGTGCGAAAACGCTTACGTCACGCTCAAGAAACAGCTGTCTGAATATCCAATTTTACGATTATTTGACATTACCAAACCCTTTATATTGCGGGTCGACGCATCGGGTCGAGGCATCGGGTCAACTCTGCTCCAAGCAGGCGACAATGATCCGAACCGGCTATTCCCAGTGGCATACGGCAGTCGTAAATTGAATAAAGCAGAACGAAACTATTCTACAGTGGAAAGAGAATGTCTGGCACTGGTTCGTGGGATAAGGAGACACCATGAATATCTGTACGGAGTGTCATTCACGGTGCAGACAGATCATGCTCCACTGGCGTTTCTTGGAGCGAATAAGGAATTCAATGCGAAGATATTGCGTTGGGCTTTGTTGCTAAGCGTATACTCTTTTAAAGTGGAATACATACCAGGAACGGAAAACGTAGGAGCAGACATTATGAGTCGGAATTGGAGCACAAAGGAGGAAGGGGGTGAGATTGAAGAAAACAGTCACCCAGAAGCTACAGATACAGGTAATCTATTTTCATAAAGTAGACATGAAATTGTTTCATATCTTCAAGCCGGGACGAACTGTGTCGGTTACGTAAATAGATTACAGTTATCCGCACGTCTTTGCTCCCACTTGGGTTTCTCACCTTTGCTTTCTTATTAATATTCACCATTTGTTAACGTAGAAGGCCTGCGCTTCGATATCTGTCTAACTCATATTTTAGCCACGCCTATTTTATTTTTCTCTATGTCTTATAGGCACTAGTGATTATTTGTAGAATCAAGGGCGAAAAGACAGATGACGCACCTTTGATAATTACATTTGACAGCGGGAATTAAGTGAATGCAAGAAAAGGGGCGATAACCACAGTTACCGACCTCACCCGTCCGTTCGTGAGTCCCAGGGAATATAATTAGCTACAGTACGAGCCAGGATAAAAGGACGGTTAGCTCGTTGGCAAAGTCTATGTTGGCGGCATAGGCGTGAAATTAAGCTTTCATTCAGAAATGAACCGCATATTTGCCGAAATACGGGTTAAGGCGTGATATCTCGCACTGGTGTTAAAGATTATTTGATGGAAGATACTGGTGGGGTTATCAAGAAGATAAATGTTATTATTACTTTCGCTGATAACTGGCGAATCAGCATAAGTCGGGCTTACGGATGGCCGACAGTTGTGTGACTATAGAGATCATAACATACGCGAATGTGTATAGGTTCTTTAACTCTTGCAGGCCGGAATTTTTTCATCAGTTTTGCCAGAATTATTTTTGTACCTTAAAGCAGTACCTTTATAAATTCTAAAGTTTCTGAGTTAATACACAACAAAGACACACATATTATACATCACAGTAAAGATAAATGAATGTAGAATTAGAATATGAAGGATTTTTAGTGATATTCTACATATAGTATTCAGTTATGAGTCATAACGAAAATACGGAACAAATTTCACAGAACACAAAAGTGACGTTCCCAACGTCGTTTCGGCTTCTAGGGGTTTTGCGGATGTACGCTACCAGCGTCGTTCCGGCTTTTAAGAGTTAAGTGTGTCTATAGTACAGTCACTCACACCACAGCAAAGTAGAAGTCAGGAAATGTTGTAACTCCTGGGAACGTTATACAGTTTATTGACGAGACGGTCACGTAGACATCATAGCAAGACAATTCACAGCATACTCATGAAGCAACATGTAAGTAAATCCATAACAACGTTTGCATAAACCACCACAGCAAATCATGGGCATTAAGTACAAAATATCCACCAGGAAACATGAATCAGCAAATAGGTGAATAGGCTGCAGGACATAGCAGCACATATTTCATCTCATAATAGTACAGAAAAAAAAGATCATTCCAGTTCTTAATAGTCAATTACTTTGAATCAATATGAATCCAATGCATTAACAAGCCAACGAGATCCGTGGCTTTGAATAACAAGTTCCCTGGGAGAAAACAACATTCTCTTCAACACACTATCTATCTGCAAAAACAATCCATCACAGGATATGAATATCGAATAATGGCCTGTACAAACCGTGGCCTCATAATATCTTCAATAACGTACCTTCTGCAATTATCAAATATTCCTTTCACAAAAGGATATATACTGGAACACACTAGAGAAATGGTAAAACGGCCATTTCCAAGCTCTACCAGCAAAGTACTGTCATGAAAAATCAGCTGCTTAAAACAGCTCAGTACAAAATTCATTCAAGCGCAAACTCGCAGCTTGAGATGTGAGCAGAATTCATCCGCCTTTCCCCCCAAAACTAATTCATAGAACGTTCGACAGTTTCTTTATCCTATTTTTAAAAAGCGAACTAACAGCTAGTCAAAAGAGCTGTGTTCAAAAAGTGTGTGTACAAAAAACCGACCCGTACATACGAGTCTTAAACACTTAACGCCCCTTAATTAAAATATGACTTAACAGACTACACCGACCCCCGGGGAAAAAAATGATATGATCATTTTTTTGGGGAAAAAATTACATCGAACAAAAAAAAATTGAGGTCGATGCAATCATAATATCTACACATAAGGATTACCCTATGTTAAGTCATGTTACCAAAAAAGAACAAAAGAGGGATAGAAGTAAGTGTAAAGTAAAAGAAAATGAAGTATAGAAAGATAATGAGATAAGGATACGAAGATCAACAAATTCAAAGAAATATGAAGTATATCAAGTATAGACTAGCTATGCCATCATAAATGAAAAGTGAAAAGAGCAGATGAAGCACAAGAAGAATGAGCAGACAATTATATATCATGGTAAACAATAAGTTACACAGTGCATATTTATACCAAAAAACAAATAACTAGGTACTGTTTTAAAAACAATAACATAATGTGCATGATAACCAAGTTAATAAAGTTATAAAGTACCAATGATGAACTTATTATAGACATCAATTAACAATATCGCTATGCGTAGTTACCACTAGCGTACAATCAAGCGCTGGGCAAAGTAAAAATACATCACAACCTCAGAAAAAACATTTTTTTCCAATGTACTAATATCGCTATACATAGTTACCCCTAGCGCACAATCAAGCGCTGGGCAAAGAATAACCCATACAATGTCTGAAAAAACACCTTTTCTTGTCTTCATTTTTTTTTCAACAAAAAAAAAAAATGTACAATACCGAAATGTAATGATAAGTTAAATAAAAATAGTATCATCATTACAATCGTCATATGCTCAACGTTTATCAAAACACAGTATCATAAGAACAACATGGTAATGAAATGGTGCATTATCAGAACACAGTCACATATTTAAAAAATATGGTAATGAAATGGTGCATAAAGATGAACCAACACATTATCTCAAAGGAGTTAAATCAATCCTAATACAATACTATCTAATATACTATACTATACTATACAAATATACAATATTATCTACTATCCTAAAGAAGTTGCATAGACAGGAAAACTCCGGTGGTCTTGGAACATCTTTTAACCACGAAGATACCAAAAACATCTAGTGTGGCGTCAAACTGCCGACTGGTTTCATTGGAACAGCAAATCTAGCGATAAATCAGTATAGCAGCTCTGACTCTCATGGAAAAGCCGTTGCTGTGAAAAAACACAAATGAAAATCTTTGTTTGGTAAAGGTAGGATTTTATGAAATACAGCAGTTAATTTTAATTTTAATCTATCAAATGTGGCCGTGTAAACTTCCGACCCCTGTACGATGTTAATCAAACCTTCCTCCGTTACACAAGAAAGGGTAACAGAGAAAGAAGCTCATACTAAACCAAAATCATGAATTAAACAGGGTCATAAAAATGTAATACCAGAGTGCGTTAATGTATAATAGAGTCGTGAATATACAAATGATACCCACGTCAAAAGGCAAATCTAAAAGATGGTAATGATGACTAAGAGTGTCATGATGGCTGACAATCTGGGATTTTGCGCAAGACAAAGGAAATGCAGTTGACAAAGGCGTATGTTTCAAAGGCTGAACCGAAGTCATAGCCTGTGTACTGGGCAAAGAAAAAAGTAAGAAAGATATAATAAAGATGTAAAAGCATACGATAGTAAACTTGGACCAACGTCGAAGTTTAAAGGGAGCGCAGTGAGTGCGACAAAATGTCGTAAAAGACGAAGATACCGAGCAAACCGGTCCAGCAAGAAATCTAAAGAAACTCATAAGGTACATATATGTGCTAAGAACTAAGTCCGTACATGTGGCAAAGAAAACGCTAGTCATCGCAGCAAAGAGTTGCAATCAACGTGACTGGATGTATATTCAGTCGTAGTTATAGAGCTAGTGTGTGTATCAGACAAAACTGAAGGATCTTCTTCTATAATACTAGTTAAAGAAGAGTCAAAGTTAGAGTGACGACGTACTGAGGTATGTCGAACTGGGCTAAAAGAAGCACCAAAATTAGCACGATGAACAATCGTATCATCAACACTGCAAAATTGCACTAAATTAGCAGAATGTATTGCGTTAGCAGAATGTACTTGGTGATAAGATTTTAGCATCGTGGCGGCAGTAAGATTATGTTGCCGCTCCCAAGCAGCAATTTGTACCGGCGTACAAATCTTTACACCATGTATCTGTCCGACAGTAAGGTCAGCGATAGGCGTTCTGAGCATACATGCGTGTATATAACCAGTGAAAAACGGTGTGGCAATGTGGACTATGGCAGTCGGAAAAGTCTCAACTGTCCCACCGAATGTCACACATCTCACCATATTACCTGTAGCGCAAGATGGATGGACTAGAGACTGTCTAATCCCAACAGTCGTGCATCCAGAATAAAAGAGAACTGAGACTGGATTATTATTCACAAATCCTTTATGTAGAGTAAGAGACCCTCTTCCGTCATGCGCAGCTAAGGCAGGAAGAGTGGGTAGAGGATGACCGCAACTCAAGGTAGTTATAGCTGTAGGTTGGAACAAAGTTGTGCACTCCGGGCACTGAGATGCTCTCTCGAAGTCGAAAGCAGAGCAAGCAGTAGCATTAGAGACACTATTATCATTGTTACCTTGATCATTAATAAACTGGGGCTCTTGTTGAGCAGAGTTAGCATGGCGATGCGATCTATTATTTGGAGATCTACCGTCATATCGCGATCTATCTCGACTATTATCTCTAATAAGAGCATTGTTATTTGCTCTATTGAAACTATTGTTCTGATTTGAACCCCAGTTAGCATTGTCGCGATTACTATTTCCCCTTTGATCAAAATATCTATTCGATGGATTTTGTTGTCTTCGAGAAAAATTATTGTAGGGTTGATAATCTCTGTTGTAGTTACCCCTTCCAAAATTTCCATAATTGTTGGAACCAAAATGTTGAAGACCATTAAATTGTCTCCAGTTCCTTGAAGAAGGAGAATTACTACGTGATGGACCCCCTTGGTACTGTCCAAAATCACGATTATCTCTCCTACCAAAATTGCGATCCGCACTTAGAGATCTACGGCGCAAATTAGGACCATACGGTATTGCTGAAGCCACGGGTAAACCTTCTTTGACTTCAGAGTGGCTAACAGTCACATTTGGGTGTGCAGTGACGTATTGGCGACAGTATTGTTCCATATCTTTTAAGTTTGTAGGTTTTCGCTCATGTAAAAAAGAAAGAAAAGAAGCGTTTACAGACGACATGACTTTGTCACGAAGCAATAAGTCCATGAGGGCTTCGTATGTGTGTTCAGTTTTTGAAAGTTTCACCCAACGTGAAAACGTAAGGCGAATATTTGCTATAAAGTCCGAAAAATCTTTCCCTGTCTCTGGCAATAGAGACTTAAAGCGTAGGCGATAACCATCTTCATCCAGTTGGTATTTTTTTAACAAGACCGCTCTGACAACATCATAGTTATTTTGGTCAGGGCCCTCCAACATACTTATAGTGTTCATAGCTTCACCCTTGAGTATTTCCATAAATCGTGCACAGTATTCCGACTTGTCTATCTTATGAGATTCACATGAAAGTTTAAATCTATTCAGATAGAATGAAATATCGTTATAGGCAGAGTTGAAAGGAGGCAATCTGATTTTGTAAAAATAAGTATTTGCCTTATTAGAAGTTCTTTGATTGTTTGTCTCATTTTGTGTATTACCAATATTCACTATCTTTATTTTCTCCAGTTCCATAGATAAGATCCTTTCGTCGTGTAGTCTTTGGTTTTCTTCAGCTTGTATCTGAAGCTTTCTTTCTTCCTTTTGCATTTGCATTTTTTTCTCTTCCATTTGCTGTTGCATTTTTCTATCTTCAGCCTCTAATTTCTGTTTCTCCATTTCTATTTGCTGTTGAATTGTTCTATCTTCAGCCTCTAATTTCTCTTTTTCCATTTCCATTTGCTGTTGAATTTTTCTATCTTCAGCCTCTAATTTCTGTTTCTCAGCCTCTAATTTATGTTTTTCAGCCTCCATTTTCTTTTTCTTTTCTTCTGACGTCTGCGCCTTGGCATATTCGGCAAGTGCGAATTCTTCTAATCTCTCCGTAGTCATACCAAGGGATTTCCC
Source organism: Oreohelix idahoensis (assembly GCA_024509875.1). Taxonomy (NCBI): domain Eukaryota; kingdom Metazoa; phylum Mollusca; class Gastropoda; order Stylommatophora; family Oreohelicidae; genus Oreohelix; species Oreohelix idahoensis. The sequence goes on from JAMPIV010010618.1 coordinate 776,624, forward strand.
TTGTGTAATGAAATAATCCAAACTAGACATTATGCTGTATTTTACAAGATATGTAAGTAATGTAAATATCCAGGAGACACTCACTCTATCCCAACTTCGTGGGTGGCAAGTCCTTGCTTAAGAACTTGTACAATTACCTTTTTAACTACTAATAATGTTACTAATTATCTATATATATATATATATATATATATATATATATATATATATATATATATATATATATATATATATATATATATATATATATATATTATGCATTATAATATTGACAGTGTATGACAAAATAGATAGTACAAACAAAAGTGACAAAGACAAGATATAAAGCACAAATGACCACGTTCGCAGAATCAACTAAATTTGAAAGCGAAACGAAAGAAAAAATATTGCAAAGAGTGCAATGACACTGCGAAAAGTAAGACAATACAAGCAACAACACAGTGTATAAACGAAAAAGTTGTATATAAATCAAAGATTGTAAGAGGAGGAAGACACTCACAAACAAATTAATCAAAAACTAAGGTACAGAGAAAAAAATATAACGACAACAACACTGAGACGGTTCGATACACCTAAACAATTACTGTCGTGAGGGATAAATAACGGTCTGAACCTCGGCAAGGTTTTTAGTCTTGAACAGGAATTACCGCTCAATTGAAACTCACAATCTCGACCCTATAGAACGCCCATGAAGGCCCTGTGTGAACTGGGATATTCCCTTCATAAGTCACCGCTCCAACCGCCCATATAAACATGAAACATATAATATAGAACACGAGAAAGAATATCACACAGTCTGAATAAATCCAATGGTGATCGGTACTGGAACTCCAAAGTGATAGCGGCTTTCGAATAAAATTCCTGACATCGGGTGCTGAAATCCTAAGTTGGCGCACGAGAAGGAAGACTGGAACACTGCCACTCTTGACTTGAATAACTTGTGCATAAAAGTCAGTACTGACAACTCTGTAAATCCAGCTGAATTGACATCACAGTAAACTTCTGGACTGTTTATACCCCGAATCACTGGCGACCACTTCTGTTAAAAACTATTTGATGGAAGATACTGGTGGGGTTATCAAGAAGATAAATGTTATTATTACTTTCGCTGATAACTGGCGAACCAGCATAAGTCGGGCTTACGGATGGCCGACAGGTGTGTGACTGTAGAGATCATAACATACGCGAATGTGTATAGGTTCTTTAAGTGTGTCTATAGTACAGTCACTCACACCACAGCAAAATAGAAGTCAGGAAATGTTGTAACTCCTGGTAACGTTATACAGTTTATTGACGAGACGGTCACGTAGACATCATAGCAAGACAATTCACAGCATACTCATGAAGCAACATGTAAGTAAATCCATAACAACGGTTGCATAAACCACCACAGCAAATCATGGGCATTAAGTACAAAATATCCATCAGGAAACATGAATCAGCAGATAGGTGAATAGGCTGCAGGACATAGCAGCACATATTTCATCTCATAATAGTACAGCAAAAAATATCATTCCAGTTCTCAATAGTCCATGACTTTGAATCAATACGAATACAATGCATTAACAAGCCAACGAGATCCGTGGCTTTGAATAACAAGTTCCCTGGGAGAAAACAACATTCTCTTCAACACACTATCTATCTGCAAAAACAATCCATCACAGGAATATGAATATCGAATAATGGCCTGTACAAACCGTGGCCTCATAATATCTTCAATAACGTACCTTCTGCAATTATCAAATATTCCTTTCACAAAAGGATAAATACTGGAACACACTAGAGAAATGGTAAAACGGCCATTTCCAAGCTCTACCAGCAAAGTACTGTCACGAAAAATCAGCTGCTTAAAACAGCTCAGTACAAAATTCATTCAAGCGCAAACTCGCAGCTTGAGATGTGAGCAGAATTCATCCGCCTTTCCCCCCAAAACTAATTCATAGAACTTTCGACAGTTTCTTTATCCTATTTTTAAAAAGCGAACTAACAGCTAGTCAAAAGAGCTGTGTTCAAAACGTGTGTGTACAAAAATCCGACCCGTACATACGAGTCTTAAACACTTAACTCCCCTTAATTAAAATATGACTTAACAACTGGCTAGCGAATTTATACCTATTTTATATATATATATATATATATATATATATATATATATATATATATATATATATATATATATATATATATATATATATATATATATATATATATATATATATATATATATATATATATATATATATATATATATATATATATATATATATATATATATATATATATATATATATATATATATATATATATATATATATATATATATGTATATATATATATATATATATTATATATATATATATATATATATATATATATATATATATATATATATATATATATATTATATATATATATATATATATATATATATATATATATATATATATATATATATATATATATATATATATATATATATATATATATATATATATATATATATATATATATATATATATATATATGTACCCCAGCTGTTAAAATCATTTATCTAGTAGCCTCAGAATTTTTCGGAATATCTGGCTTCGAATCCTAGATTATTGTTCTTAGTATTTCGTTGGAGATCATTTCATTTTCTGTGTTGCGTACGGATCACAAACCAAACCTACCAGCGGCCTAGGCCTAAATCTGAGAAAAGGGGTCTAGTCTAAGTCAAACAGTACCAAATACATTCTTGTGTAATATCGGGTCTTCGAGGTTGACCTGTTCGGCCCTCTCTTGGTTCACAGAGAGAGAGAGAGAGAGAGAGAGAGAGAGAGAGAGAGAGAGAGAGAGAGAGAGAGAGGGAGTGCAAATTTACGACACTAAGAATAAATATAAATGGACATATAGCTACCCAGATTCTTTTCCATTTTCCATTTACATTCAGTCCGATGTGGCGAAAATATCAAACGTAATATTACCCGAGTACCGACCACTGTGTTGTGGCGAGGATTTATCCAGAGAGATTTACCTTCCTGACATTCTCTTTAACTAATGGAATTACAAGCTACTGTACACTGTGAACATTAGATATCGTAATTAATTTCCTACCTGGACTAATTGATGTGACATAAACAGATCCAATTATCATTACCAAAGTAAGCGTTCCCCAAAGAGGAGGATTATTCAGTCTTGGGGGAACTGGGGCTTATTTTGCCAAAACCCAACACTGGATTTGCTGTTTGTACCATAGAGATATGTTCCAGATATTATTAATCACCAATTAGGTAAGCGAGACTGAATGTGGCCACAGGTTGTCAGAAGCGAGAGAAAGACTGAGTGAATCATTCTTCTGTTGTAAAATTATTATACTCACTTTGCTGTTCTTCTTTTGTTGCTAATACTGTTATTTTTTCAGGATAGATTAATTAGGAAATCTGTTCTTTACAGTATAGTCAAATCCTGTACCATAGCGCAAATCTTTTGACCTTTTGGGGTTAATAATTTCTTCTAACGGGATCTTGTCTCAACAGGGGGGAGTGCACATATAGGTTTATTTTCTTTATTATTTATGTAACCTATGATTTTTCTTTTGCTATTGATACTGGATGTTGTGAAGTTTTTTAGTTTACGATAAATAAATTTAACATAAACTTAAATTACCTGTGTTGGTCAGCTCGGCCCAATATCCCTACTCCATTTACTATAGTTTCACGTTTGTGCGTCTAATTGTCGTCACTTATCTGTGTGTGTATGTGAGTGGTTCCATGTGTATATGCTAAAATATACGGAAATGTAAATTGTCTCATAGACAAACTACAAGATAGGCTGGACTAGAGTATCTTCTCAATCCAGGGACAGATTCTACCTTTAACTATTCACTCGTGAAATCTAGTTCTTTACCTTATCTCTCACTGAGTTCTTTTTCAGTTCTATTCAGACGGGACCAGAATCTATCTTAAATACCTATCCAAAATCTTCGACAATAGTGTTTCTCGGAAAACGGTGTTTCTATAAAGTGTTTCCAGATTTTCTCGAAAAATAGCGTTTAGATGTTCGCAGAAAATTATTTTCCACATGTTCTAGAAGATAGTGCTGTCATATGATATTCCCACATGGTGTTTCTCGAAAAATGGTGTCTCCACATGATCTCGGAAATTGGTGTTTAAATATGTTCTCGGAAGTTATGTTTCCACGTGTTAAAACGTCTAATTCTACTCTATGTTTATAGTGTCTATGCTTGCTTTCGATGTATCTGATTTGAGCATATTTGTTAAATCTTACAAGTGTACATCACGTTCCCATATGCCGGTCAGCTTATTGTTCATCTAACAGAATGTCATCATCACCAATGCTCACAGCGCACCCAGGAGCATATTTGTAGGTAGCCCCATATCAGATACTGCCGTAGAGGAGGGAAGTGATAGAGACCACTGTATTAGGTCCAGCATCGAGAGGTGGGTGGTGACTAGTTCCCTTTCGTTGATAGCTGCCGTTTCCTTCCCTAACTCAAGAGCAAAGCTCTTGAAGAAGAGGACAGCTAGATTATATTGTAACAACCGGTAAAAACTGAAGGAAAGCTAGATTATATTGTAACAACCGGTAAAAACTGAAGGAAAGCTAGATTATATTGTAACAACAGGTAAAAACTGAAGGAAAGCTAGATTATATTGTAACAACCGGTAAAAACTATAGGAAAGCTAGATTATATTGTAACAACAGGTAAAAACTGAAGGAAAGCTAGATTATATAGTAACAACAGGTAAAAACTGAAGGAAAGCTAGATTATATAGTAAAAACAGGTAAAAACTGAGGGAAAGCTACATTATATTGTAACAACCGGTAAAAACTGAAGGAAAGCTAGATTATATTGTAACAACCGGTAAAAACTGAAGGAAAGCTAGATTATATTGTAACAACCGGTAAAAACTGAAGGAAAGCTAGATTATATTGTAACAACCGGTAAAAACTGAAGGAAAGCTAGATTATATTGTAACAACCTGTAAAAACTGAAGGAAAGCTAGATTATATTGTAACAACAGGTAAAAACTGAAGGAAAGCTAGATTATATTGTAACAACCGGTAAAAACTGAAGGAAAGCTAGATTATATTGTAACAACCGGTAAAAACTGAAGGAAAGCTAGATTATATTGTAACAACCGGTAAAAACTGAAGGAAAGCTAGATTATATTGTAACAACCGGTAAAAACTGAAGGAAAGCTAGATTATATTGTAACAACCGTTAAAAACTGAAGGAAAGCTAGATTATATTGTAACAACCGGTAAAAACTGAAGGAAAGCTAGATTCTATTGTAACAACTGGTAAAAACTGAAGGAAAGCTAGACTATATTGTAACAACAGGTAAAAACTGAAGGAAAGCTAGATTATATTGTAACAACCGGTAAAAACTGAAGGAAAAAGAGATAGTGGAATACATAGAGAGCAAATACTGGACAGTTTGACATCGTGGCATGGAAGGAGGTCAACAACAGAACTGATAAATTGTACTAGAGACAGGAAGTTGTGAAGAGACGTGACCTCCGACGCCACTAGGCATGATACTTGAAGGAGAAGTACTCAAAAACAAAGTCCAGTATTAATTTACAGCTGGGTACACTGGAGCGTGATGATATCGTGATTCGTACCCGGTACCTATGCCGCGAGAGACCAGCGCTCTAACCATACTGTTAATTACACAGTCATAAAGGAGCATATGTCTTCAAAAAGTTCATACTAAGCCTTACTGTCCTGTGACGTCCACTTAAAGTCTTCCCTTTTCTTTTTTTATCCCGTTCATATATTTCTCTAGTTCCCTTTTTTCCTGTGGTTGTTTGGTCATCCTCTATATCTCTTACTTTGGGGGTTCCAGTACATGGACTGTCTTGTTATGCTATTAATAGGTGGCAACAATGTGTTTCCTATAACATCAGCTTCTTCTTCACACCTCCTACTCCACAGGCTATTGTCTGATGTTGTCAAACTTTTGGTTTTTTTCCCTCCTCTATGCAAGCATCTGTGCCTTCACTGATGGATATACCTTGAAGCGGTAAGGCGGCTTGATTTCCCTGACAACCCCTAGTGCTACCAATCTGGACAGGTCTGCGCAGGTAGGGGTCAGACTACAGCTGGCACCCTGGTCCTCCATGTCTGGGGTTTTAGCACAGGGCCAACACACCTGGTTTTTTTTTTTTTTAACGGAAACAGCAAACAAATGAAAAAAAACGGACACTGGACAGAGATCAGGAGACCGAGGCTCGCATGACTGACGCCGAGAAGCAAAGAATAAACCAGAGTTGGGGCACTGCACGAGGGATGGCCGCCGACCGAGCAAAGTGGAAGCAGTTTGTTGCTGCTCTACAAGACGTCACTAGGTGTGATGGCCACTGACTGCTTTTACAGCCGGCGGCTAATGATCAAAGAAGAAGAGGAAGGAGATGCAAGCATCTACTTCGGAATTATAACTTCTTAGTAATAGGATATTTTGCTCTCCACGTTTCAGGTCTGCACAATATTGCTGCATTGCTATTTGAGCAAAGGTTCTGATTCATTTGTGTGTTCAGCATAATCTCGTGTGATTTCTGTGCTGGCCTTAATGTTTTCAGAATACTCCTAAGGAATCACATCTTCTCGACCCCTAACGAGCTCTGTTTTAGCTTATTCACTTTCGATCCTTCGATTCAGTTAGAGAACAATTGGCTCACAGTTTCTCTAGTTAATTAGTTTTCCAACTTTCATTGACAATAATTTATTCAATGACGTTATTATGTTTATTCAAAGATGTTGTTATGACACATTTTGCGCACCATATAGGGTCTTGATTTGAAAACTATATGATGCACACAAAGCATTGATGTGAATGTATCTATGCGTGGTTGCGAGTATGACGTAGCAGTAGCAACGAGAGAATTCTATTGAATAACCATCCGGACTGCATGTGTTTTGAAGATGTGTCTGATATTATGGGTGAGGGATTCCAGCGTGTTATAATGTTATAGGAAAGTGTTCGTGGATACAAAGAAATATACATAAGAATTGACAGTGTCGGAATTATTATAGTTGGGTAATATGCAAAAGTGCCGGCCTGTGGACTTGTGGCAGAAGACGTAAATAAAATATACTTATATGATAGAAGCTCTATACAGAGTGATACAACAAGAGGCCATCTGATCATCAGAAGTGGTCCCCCCGTCGTTCGAGTGTTTCGGACCCTTAATCTCTTTTACACTCTAAAAAAAAAGGGGGGGGGGGGGCGACTTGTGCAGAGAATTGAACCCACTCCACCTTGGTTGCAGCTTTCAACTTCACTCCTGTTTTCTGCCAGCTGGAAGCAGTTCTGAAAGAAATCCCTATGTTGAAAACAAATTACTGTCCCGAGTTCCATTGCTGTTGCGGTTATTCCACAGCCATCACGATGCCCTTTCCGAAGTTTCACTGAGCCTCTTAAGTGCCCTTGTTCGTGACTGTCCTTTCAAACCAAATAGTTTCAGTAAACCATACACTGAGGCAGCTACGAGACCTCTTGCACCTAGGCTACCTCAACAGCCATGACCCTTGCAGTGAACACATTGTGTCTCAAGTCCGTGAAGCATGGGAATGTTCGGTTTGTGGATGAATTGTAGATACGATGGATAAGCAATGGAAAATGTAATCGAAGAAATTATAAGTGGACAATTCTAAGTGGATGTTAATAAATATGTTATGTGTGATCTCGGTGTGGAGTTGGATTATTGCTCATATTGTACTTGGCCGTTTTGGAAAAGACTGTTGATCTAATCCCCATCATCACCGTAACATGCATGTAGTTCCCTGAGAAGTCTTTACGTAGACATAACTACTGTTCTCTCTAGCATGTCGTAAAAGGTGACTAACATGTGATTTTGCATGGAGCTGCCAACCTGATCCTGTAAAACTACCACAGAGACCACTGCTGCTAAAGGATGTGGACTTTGAGGAAGTCGCCCCACAAGACAGGCTGCTGCAGTGGTGGTTCGATGCTCCATAGGGAGTGAAAGTGAATGATCACGTGATGATTCCCATTTACTTGAATGCTACGTTTGCATCGACTGTTATGCTTTTAATCTCTCTTTGAAGCGTTACCCATATGATGACGTATTGTGTTTATGCTTATTTTAAGAATCGTTTCAGATTTCTAACATTTGTTCATGCATTTTAGTGGTCAATTTTTCTCCTTGTTGACCATTACTTCTGATCTGTCTTAATATTTAGGTTGAGTCTTTCGCTTTTACATACTTACTTTCTTCTTATGTTCCATACGGATTATAAGGCCACCATTGTAGTTGACCTCCTTGTAGGAAGCCTGTGACAGCCCGTTTTTTGCTGCTGCAGTTGTGGTTTTTGTAGCAAATTATTTTACATGATGAGGTTGCCAACTTAATGCACAACCTCATATTAATCACCTGTTACGACATGCTTGAGGAAGAACTAGTTATATTCTTGCTGTATGTCCCCAGAGAAAATAAGAATCTTCAACTCAAATGTCAAGTCAGTCCTATCTTATTGTATGGCTCTGAGACATGGAGAGCAAGAAAAACAACAACCAAAAAGCTACAGACTTTTATAAACGGGTGCTTGCTTAGAATAGAAGGACTGAAATGGTATGACAAAGTCACAAATGTGGAACTGATGACAAGAACCAGACAAGTGCCAGTGGAACAAGAGTTGAGAAGACGACGCTGGCGATGGATAGGACACACATTGAGGAAACCTGTTGATAGCATTTCAAGGCAGTCCTTGTTCTGGAATCCACAGGGAAAGAAAGGCAGAGGTAGACCAAAAACACACGGAGAATAGAACTGGAAACAGAGGTGAAAATGATGAGGAAAACATGGAAAGAACTTGAGCAGATGGCACAGGACAGGAAGACTTGGCATGTGTTTGCTGGTAGAATGAAAAAAAAAATTTATACAAAAACACACAAATAGTAATAGCCGTACAAAGAGAAAGGACAAGAAAAACCTACGTTGCGGCCACAGGGCCTTCGTCAGGGACAAGACAAACAAGATACAGGAGGGAAAGAACATGAGAATTAAGTAGAGACAATGAAACTATTAAAAAATACGAGAAAAAAACACCCCCTTATGTCCAATCACATGATGGAGCAAAGATGGCTGCCACTAAACTGGAAAGGGGAAGTGGATAGTACGTTAAAAACAAAAAAACAAAACAAATAATGAAAACAAGGACTGGAAAACAGAGTGAGGGAAAAGTGGGGGGACAAAAATATAAAAATATAAATAAATATTTAAAAAAATAAAAATAAAAAAATTTAGATTTAAAAAAAAAATTATAATAAATAAATAAATAAAATAAAATAAAAAATAAACGAAAAAACAATAAAAAATAAAAAGACGAAAATTTAGAAATTATAATTAAAGGGAATAAGATAATTAATTTAAAAAAAATAAAAGTGAGGGAAAAGTGAAAAAAAAAAAAAGGGGGGTGATCGCAGTCATAGTAGAAAGTCATAATACAACTGGGACTAGATAGAAAAGGACGCCTCAGACAAAAGAACGTTGGGTATTCAAACCGTGGGGTTTAAGGCAACCCATAAGATGGATGTGGCGTTGTTCTAGGCGAAACCGACTGTTGGTGTCCGAGGAACAGGATCTGATGGCTGTCACCTGGATGTCAGTGGCACTGTGGTGGCCAGGGCCATTGAAGTGGGTGGCCACAGGTGTGGATTTCAACTGAGAGATGTCGCCGAGGTGTCTGCAGAATCGGTCACCAAGTTGTGTGCCCGTTTGGCCGATGTAAGTAATATTGCAGCGTTTGCATATAATAGCATAAATGACGTTGCGTGACTCGCATGTGAAGCCATGGGTGATGGTGAACTTGGCCTTAAGGAACGAGACTGACCGTCGGAACAACGCCTCATCCATCTTATGGGTTGCCTTAAACCCAACGGGTTGAATACCCAACATTCTTTTGTCTGAGGCGTCCTTTTCTATCTAGTTCCAGCTGTATTATGACTTTCTACTACTTCTAGATCACCCATATATATTTTTTTCACTTTCCCCTCACTTGTATTTTGTAAAATTTTTGTTATTAATTGTTATCTTATTCCATTTAATTATAATTTCAATTTTTTTTTCTTTTTCATTTTTTTTTTTGTTTCTTTTTTATTTATTTTTATTTTATTATTATTATTGTTGTTTTTTAAATATAAATTTATTTTTTATTTTTAAATTTTTATCCCCCCCCCCCCCCCCCCCCCCCACTTTTCCCTTACTCTGTTTTCCAGTCCTTGTTTTCATTATTTGTTATTTTTTTGTTTTTAATGCACTGCGGCTTTCCGGTTTAGTAGCAGCCATCTTTGCTCCACTATGTGACTGGACATTAAGGAGTGTTATTTTCTCTTATTTTTATAGTTTCATTGTCTCTGCTTAATTCTCATTTTCTTTCCCTCCTGTTTCTTGTTTGTCTGTCCCTGGCGAAATGCCTTGTGGCCGCAACGTAGGTTTTTCTTGTCCTTTCTCTTTGTAAGACGTCTTACTATTTGTGTGGTTTTTTTTGTATAAATTTTTTTTTTCATTCTACCGTTTTACCCTTGTCTTACTGCAGTTCTCCTCATATACTCGTGTGTTTGTTGAAGGCCTATGTTCCTCGGGAGCAAAAGGATATTGGTTCAATGATTGATGTCCCCAGATCTCCCTAGAAACCCACATTGGGAACTATCCTATATTATTATTAGACAAAATGTCCATTTTTTGTTGTTCTTGTAACAATTTATTTTTGGTTCCGTTGACCCCAATCTGTAAAAAGCTGTAACATATTTGTGTTTTAACCCCTGTTTTTGTTGTTAGCGTGATCTTTAAATTGTTTTGTTTTTTTTATGCCACAAGTTCACTAACACAATAGCCAAGTATGTGACACCACTGTGTATGAAGACAATACAGGTTTATATAAGTCAGATCTACTAACTATGCATCTGATCCGACTTCTACAATGCTTAAATCATCACTTAGCGGAACTTTTTCACCTGGTGGACTGTCATTGCTCTCACCGTCTGTGCTCCGCGGCAGACTATCCTTTATATAGGCGGGAAAATTAATCCACCGGTCGGGCTGTAGAGGGCGTATTAGAAATAGGTAGCTGCTCCTGGGAAGAAGAACATTTAGGAATCAGGTAAGCTGTGTTTAATCTTGTTGGCATACAGTGCAGTATGTTGTGTTATTGTAGATACTGCATTGGTTTGTGGCCCTGAATTGAATGCACAAAACGTAAACTTGTCTTCTCTTTTCTCTTCTGTTTTTGCTCACTACTAGTTTATGTTAATTAACTATATTTCGTAGAGCCCAAAAGACAAATACGACTTTTGCCAAGTGCACACTGTAGAGAAACAAAAGCTGATTAAGTTTAGGAGGAACACTAAATATTTCATACACACGGATAGTTCATACATTTCGTCACTTTCAACCTCCCAGTTCATATATTTCGTCACTTTCAACTGCCCAGTTCATACATTTTGTCACTTTGAACTGCCCAGTTCATACATTTTGTCACTTTCAGCTGCCCAGTTCATACATTTCGTCACTTTCAGCTACCCAGTTCATACATTTCGTCACTTTCAGCTACCCAGTTCATACATTTCGTCACTTTCAGCTGCCTAAAAGTGCATAGGTCTTCAACGAACATATGCCAAGTCCTCCTGTCACGTGCCATCGGCACAAGTTCTTTCAGTGTCTCCTTCATGATTTTTAATTTATGCCTCCAGTTCTCTTCTCATCATGTTTTTTTAAAAATCGATCTCTACCTCTCGTACCCCGGGGATTGCCAGAACTAGGACTGACATGTAATGCTATCACCAGGTTTCCTTGAGTCCTATCCATCGCCAGTGAAGAAGTTATAAAATTGTAACAGTGCTCTGAGAAAGCAGTTTAGATTGAGAGTGAGCGGAGTTCGTGCACTGTGCTAAGATTCTAGTGTGAGTGTGATCTATGGAAGGAGATCACAGCATTGATGATGTTGTCCGTGTGCAATGAAGATAGTTTTAAAACCAAACCAAAAACCAAACTAAATTGACTTGCGCCACTAATTCTTATTGTACAAGGGGATTGACATAAGTCTTGGGCCTGACCATGAAGGACATGTCACAGAGAGCTGAAATTTTGTATAGTGTTTATTCCTTTTCAATATAGCCACCGTCTGAATTGACACACTTCTGCCATCTCTGCTTGACCTTGTAAAGACCTTGGGAGTAGAACACCCTATTTTTCAAACTAAACCAGTCATCACATGCCAGTATAACCTCTTCAACGCTGTCAAAATGATTTCCTTTTAGCTGTTGTTTTAAGATTTCGGAATAGAAAAAAGTCTGATGGAACCAAATCTGGAGAATATGATGGGTGTGGAAGAATTTAAATATTCAAATCGTTGGCTGCTAGCTGCACAAGCCGTGCTTTGTGAGAGGGCGCGTTGTCTTGAAGCAAAGGAAGATTTTGAGTGCGCGTTATCCCTCGTTCCCTGGACACAACCTTTCTTAGTTTTGTGAGAAGATCTGCATAGTACTGTCCATTAACTGTGTTGCCACGATGCAGATAATCTTTCAAAAGAACACCTTTGCCGTCCCAAAAAACAGTCAGCATCACTTTTCCTGCAGATTTCTGCGCCCTCGGCTTGACAGGTGTTTTCCATTGCATGCTGGCAATTTTGGATTCGGGGTCATGATGGTGTACCCAAGTCTCATCTACTGTCACCATGGTCTCCAAAAAATGTAGGTGTTTTTCCCTGAAACAGAAATTGTATCACAGCTCTTGCCTCCTTCTTTTCCATTGTTTTGTCAAATCTTTGGAGCAGCAGATCCGGTCAATAGGGTACATTGCGCCGTGCGCCGTAGCGGGAAAACTCATTGAAGAAACAAACGCGTACTTTACACATTCAGTGCAAATATGATGAACTTTAAATGTGCCAAGTTTCATCTTCCTCCTGTGACTCCTTCATGGTCAGGCCTAAGACTTATGTCAATCCCCTTGTAGTTGGTTTATTTTTTACCAACACTAAAATCTCTCTATTTATTATATTCGTTTTCGTCCTGAAAGTTAATATTTTTTTATAGCTACATTTACTGATTCTGACCCGTGTGGCTCGCGGGGGTGTCTTATGAGACAAAGACAGAATAGAGCTACATGCTGTCTTCAGGCATGTCGTATGCGGGATCTAATATGAGGTTGCGCGTGGGGCTAGCAACCTCATCATTTAAAACAAATTTCTTCAAAGACCATAATTGAAGGAGCATGTAGGGGATTGGTGCGGGCTTCCTGAGAAGGGGGGGGGGGGGGGCGCTCTATCCTCCAATTGAAAGTTAATTGTAAGTATAGCTGCGTACAATTATTGTGAGCTTTTCCTTGGTAGAGTGGTTAGAGCGCAAATTTAGAAGGTTCCGGGCTAAAACCCTTGTAGCATCACGGTCCATTCTACCCATCTGTAAATAGGCACACTATTCTGCTTTCTAGTTGTGGACGGAAAAGGCAGCGAGGAAGGGAACAAGTCGCCACACCTCATAAAACTGGACCTTGTATAATTAAGTCTCTATCAATCATTTCTCTTCCCTACGGCAGTGTCTGCTATGAGACTACAATTACTCTATAATACTGATTTTATTAAACGCCTACTTTAGACTCTTCCGTCTAGTAGTTGAACTTTTGTATCATTCCATCAACCACAGTAACACGAACATGTGAACTGGATATGAACATCAACTCCAAAGAATTGTATCATTAAATAAGCCTGTTGAAGAGGACTTCATATAATTTATTTCATTAACATACACACACTGAATGTGAAGAACGCATTTTGTATGATTTCACATTGAAGATAAGTACAATCATCACGTTTGCCTTTTGTAGGACCCTAATGATCTTGACATAACCGTTAAAAGTATAGGTTATAATGTTCCTTCTTATTCAACGAATACTGTCGTATTAAAAATGTTCATGCAAGGTCAGTATCTCTGCACTACCTTCAGCCATCCAATAAGGCGAATGCTTACTGTTCATTTTCATGTTTCATCTCAATATTACTTCATATTCTTTTGGCATCTCACGTCATCTTCTATTAGTCAAATAATTTTGCTTTCACTACAATTACACAAGTGGCCGTAATACTGGTATATCACAAATACCGCTATTTAACTCTACGTTTACTAATAACGTTTAATCACTTTACGGACGCTCAGGTCCTCGTCTGCTAATTCATCTTCAAGTGTTGTAGCGAGAGGTTTTTATTGGCTCTAGGATCAGTATAGTACTGACAATACAGAAGTAGAATTTCTGCAGAAAATGGTGAAGTCCCAGTGTCTGAGAGAACTACTGGTATCCCAAATTAGTTACGGCTGTGAATGAGCTGATCTCGAAAAATTAGTGGAGTGGAGACAGTCATACAATGCCACCCCGCTGTGTAACTAACTGTGATATTAAAACAAGGAAACAGATTTTACTTAACAATGATAAAATTGACAAGGCGTTCAAATACAATTTCCTTATTATTTATTTACTATATACACTATCTACTCTTGTGCTGAAGGATTGATGTTGGAAGATGGAGTGTAATGGATTTGTAAGTTTACAAATGATTTACATATATATATATATATATATATATATATATATATATATATATATATATATATATATATATATATATATATATATATATATATATATATATATATATATATATATATATATATATATATATATATATAACAAGTCTTCCAATTATAGGAACAAAATTTTATCAGTTGTGCTGTTACTCAATTATAGTAAATGTATCAGCTGTGCTGTTAATTACGTATATAAAATTTATCAGCTAAGCTGTTATTCTTGTCTCTTGCTACGCTAACTCAGTTTTTCGTCCTTGACCGTTTAATGCTCACATTTGCCGACAGAAATGGTACTAATGTGTACTCATCTCTTGAAACAGTTATGTCCTTAATTTCTTGCACACAACACTCGCTGATGATCGTTTCGTTAGCCCACCCAAGACTGAGGGGGACTAAAGATGTAGCTCCTGTGCAATCACTGTGCTCCTGCAAAGTTCCAGGCAGCTGGATTGACTGGACATACGACCTCAGGTTGGATGACACGAACAAAACCTGTAACAAGTAAAAATAGAAATTAATTTCTGTCCTCAAGCCAACCTATTTCTATTGTATATGAGATGAGCGTGTCTCAGGTGTCTGCATGTAGGATGAATGACAACATGGCTCAGTATGAGTTAGCAATAGCGAGACAAGACAGGTGTCTACTTGCAAAATATTCTTTCTGATAAATTAATACATGAATACATTCAATAATATAAATTCAATACATGAATACATCCAATAATATGTACACCTAGGTGTGATACAACCATTTCCTTCCCCCTATAATATACCAGGCCCTCTCTGACAAGTGCTATACTGGCTGGTAACATATATCCTAACAATATTGTTGTGTTCTGATGATAGGAGTTATATGAGACGAGGACTGTTTGGTTATATTTCAGGTTGGAGTTATATGAGACAATAGATTGGAGTTTTATGAGTCCTAACAAGGACTGTTTTGGTTATATTTCAGTTGATTTTATATGAGACAATAGATTGGAGTTATATGAGACAATAGATTGGAGTTTTATGAGTCCTAACAAGGACTGTTTTGGTTATATTTCAGTTGGTTTTATATGAGACAATAGATTGGAGTTATATGAGACAATAGATTGGAGTTTTATGAGTCCTAACAAGGACTGTTTTGGTTATATTTCAGTTGGTTTTATATGAGACAATAGATTGGAGTTATATGAGACAATAGATTGGAGTATGAGTCCTATTGGTTTCCGTTTTCATCAATCATATCAGGAAATACAATCATTATACCTAATTCCCCAAAATACAATCAGTAACCTGATACATTCATAGTGAAACAAGTTATATTAAATATATACACAGATGTAGGTAGTATAAATGATTGCTGTAGGCCTATTCTCTTACAAGTATAGCAAGTATACTTACCCTCTAAGATTTAAACAAGCCAGTCGACTTTAGTGAAGCAAGAGTTCCCGGTCAATGCAGGTAAGCATAAATCAATCTTGGCAGCCCTCTCTTCACCAGTATGTCGTGTAGCTGGCTTCGTGTTGGTGTGTGTGTGAGTTTGAATACAACTCGCCCGTATATATAGGTAGATGAGGTAACTTTTACTGCTTAAGGAATGCTTTTGATTGGGTCTCGGCGTGGCAAGCTAACTCTTTCAGTCCCAAGCAGAAAAGTGGGTTTGGCCCAAACAAACGTTTTTGTTGTTGTTTGGAAATAATTTTTTTAAATGTTCATATGCATAAACAAATTTGTTGTTTTATCCAAGGTAAAATGGAAAGGAGCAAAAGATACAGAAGCCACTTAAATGGCTCCCGGGTCAAATGTGTCTAAACCCTGAGCCTTTATAACTGTGGTGATTATGTGGAAATTTGTTTTATGTATTTTCTTATGAGTCATGCGGGTGCAGACATCAAATTCATTCAGTCCACTGATAGACTCCAACTTTAGATTTATACTTCCATAGATAACAAGACATTTATTTATGAAATATTTCATCAACAGGGTTAAAATGAATTAAATTGATTTGTCAAGGAACAGTTCGGAAAAAATTGTTTTGTGGTGCAGTTTTAACAAAGATAGTATCTAAACTGGGTTAGTACTGGGTACTTAGGTGTCAATGTGATGACGGTGAGTACTGGTTCAGTCACTGCTGGATCCCATAAACGTTTTGACTGTTCCGTCAGGAGTGGGGTGGCGTGGTAGCAGCACGTGCATTGCATTGCAGGAGTAACAGCCTTAGATTTAGCCTCTTCGAGTGTCCTCTAGACCCACCTGTTACAGATGGTGTCCAGCGTTGAATTTCGGTAACTCGTACCAAAATCTGAGATAGACAAATAATACTCGTAAATATCATGTCTCCTGATGTAAGCATCAGGCTACCTCCGCATTCTCCTACCCTTTTATCTCCCCCAGAATGTTTCTGATGTACCCGAGAATGAATTCTCAGGCCATATATATATATATATATATATATATATATATATATATATATATATATATATATAT
This sequence comes from Oreohelix idahoensis, assembly GCA_024509875.1. Lineage (NCBI taxonomy): Eukaryota > Metazoa > Mollusca > Gastropoda > Stylommatophora > Oreohelicidae > Oreohelix > Oreohelix idahoensis. Next base: position 793,699 of record JAMPIV010010618.1, read on the forward strand.
ATATTATATATATATATATATATATATATATATATATATATATATATATATATATATATATATATAAAGGTAAAGGTAAAGGATCCCGTTACACACTCATTGAGGCATATTGGGAATATATTATCTCTGTATGTGTCTGCGCATACGAATAGAATATTCAATAGCCTCTGTTAAAAACAGACAAATAAACAACAGATCATGTTTGTAGCTATCATATGAACGTCAAGTGCCAACATTAACAGCTTCATTATGTCAAAGAAATTAATAAATAATACACGCAAGAAATTAATGCAGACACAACCACTGCAAGATAGCGCGAACTGCTTTAGCGTAGACTGCATGCTTGCACGGAAGGCCGCTGTGTCTGTGTATGTGTGTGTGTGGTAGTGTGTGTTTATTATTCAGCCAATCTTTCCATTGGTTACATTGAATTCAGTGTTCATGGGCTACGCGTTTCCATTCATCTAATTTATCTGTGTCAGTGTATCCATGTCTTTGTCAACGTGTTTCATCCCTATGACCAAAATGTCACCTCCTTGTCCATCTTTGTCAACCGTTTTCTTAACACTCTTCTGGGCTCCAGTTTCTTATTTGAAAGGCTCCTTGGGAGCCTGCTGTCACCATGGCCTTCAGTCAATCAATACCCTTTAGCTCCCCAAGGAGCATAGGCCTTCACCAAGTACAAAGTCCCACATCGCGTGCCATCAGCTCAAGTTCTTTCCATCTCTTTCTCATCATTTTCATGTCTGTCTCCAGTTTTTGTCGCCGTTTGTTTGTGGTTTACCCCTGCCTCTCCTACCTTAGATGTTTCCAGAACAAGGACTGCCTTGTAATGCTATCAAGAGGTTGCCTCAATGTGTATTTTATCAACTGCCAGTACCTTATTCTCATCTCTTGTTCCACTGGCACTTGTCTGTTTCTTGACATCAGTTCCATATTGGTATTCTTATTGTACCATTTCAATCATTCTATTTTACGGCCGTAGGCAACCCATTTTCGGGAAAAACTGTATGGCGACTTGATAGACTTGAGACAGACTGCTAACTTTATGAGAGACATTGAGGTGGTTATACAAGTGTCAACGACAACGAAGAGGACGCATTATTTAGCCACCTACCCTTTCTTGCATAGTACATATCGATTTATCTATTTCTTCTCGTTTTGACTTTAATGTTACTGTCATTTATTCCTGTCTGTTTTTTGACAGTTAACCATCGACAGTGCAATACTGCAAGTACTTTGACAAGCCATAAAAACTGTATTCTAGTGCTGTCTTGTTCGTACCACACTCCAGTTACACCTCTTAATTTTCTTACTGTCCCGTTCGTTTGTAACAAATTCATAGCCATCTCTTCATGGCACATGTTCATGATATTACGGCAAAGCCGCGCACTATGGCATGGAAACTAAACTGCACGTTCCTTAATATAACGCGCATTTCTTCCCATCTCTTAACGGCACGGGTGTTTTATAGAAACATTCATATCTCAATTTTATTTTATTTGTGGTTGGTGGGGGGGGGGGGGGGGGGGAGAGAGAAAGAGAGAGAGAAAAAAATGGCGGGGGGGGGGGGGCGGGGGGGGGAGGTGTGGGGGTGGGGGGGGGGGGGGGGTTGGGGGGGGGGTTGGGTGGGGGGGGGGGGGGGGTGGGGGTGGGGTGGGGGGGGGTGGGGGGGGGGGGGGGGGGGGGCGGGAGAGAACAAAATTTCTGGAATTTTCCCTATTATATTAAGCAGAAGCGTCCGACCAACGTAGTGGTCAGAGCGCTGGTCCCTCGTGGCAAATGTTTTGGGTTTTTTCTTGCGGTATCGACACGCTCCAGTCTACCCAGCTGTAAACGTGTACCTGACTTGGCTCTTGGGTCAGGGAAGGAAAAAGCAGCAAGGAAGGGAACTAGTCACACTACCTCTCGATTCTAGACCTAGTGTAGTAAAATTTCTTACATTTTACTCCCCTTCTGCAGAATAAGCTATGGGACTATCTTTACCTTTTTGTGTGAAGCAGAGTGCATAGCACAGTGCATCTTATGTACTTAGTTGTTCCACTTCTACCTAGATGTGTAGAGGTTTGGAAGAGAGAGCGCCATACTTTTCTATCGGCCCTGTTCCTTCTCGCCTGATTCCATTCTAGTCCTCGGTCCTTCAGAGATTGTCTAATGCTGTCCTCCCAGCGGACTCTGCGTCGTCCTGGAGATCTGGATCCTTGGCTTTTAGTTTCCCATACTTGTCGTGGTAGCCGATCGTCTCCCATTCTGCAGACATGGCCAAACCAATGCATCTCCATCGTATATTTATATATTTAGTCAGAGAAGCATCATTGTTCAAATTAAATGAAAATTCTATGGTTTCGTGCCGCTCTTTGCGTGTCATTGATTTACTTCTGCAGGAAAATGGAAATAAATGACGAACCTCATGAAAATGAATGCTGAAATGCCATAATTACTTCTCACCATGTTTTCTCAGATTATGTGCTCTTTACATAATAATAATGACACCACACCGGCTTGCTATCTCTATACTAATTTATTATTATTCCTTATAAAAAGCATACCAACAACCAAGACAACTTGAAGAAAGAAGAATGTGTCAGTTCGCTCCGATTTTTCTACCTTTTCACGTACGTCGCCATGAGTGAACGGATTACCACCATATCCTCTCACCTCTGCACCTTTTCGTGCCACAACATTCCTATAGCAACAGTGCGTCATCTCCCTGTCTTATTTGTTACCTTCATTTCTTCCGTTTGTAAATTCTTCTTAAATGAACAAGTAACGCGTCAAAAAATGACGTGAATGAATTATGGTGGGCTATATCTGCTGCTTGTCCTGATGACGACACTAATTCTCCTCTGGGCATTTCATTCCGTTACAGTTTATTTCAACTTCACTGATCGTTTGTAAGTCTTCTTATCATGAACAAGTATGGCCAATGTCATGAAAAAAAATGACGTGAATGAATTATGGTGGGCTATATCTGCTGCTTGTCCTGATGACGACACTAATTCTCCTCTGGGCATTTCATTCCGTTACAGTTTATTTCAACTTCACTGGATCTTTGTAGTCAAACTTATCATGACTTATGGCCAATGTACCATGAAAAAAAACGATTGCACGGCCTGCGTGTTTAATGGTTGTTCAATTTAGCTTTCACGGTTTCATATGAAGGTCGTGCCGTATTTTCAACTCGGGGATTCCTCAACAAAAGTGTTGAAGGATAACGGATATCCCCATACCGAAATGTTCTTGTTGATGGATGGGAGATCGGTGAAGTTCTTGAGGACCCAGCACATCGCCACACTAAGCATTTATACTCCGGCCGGGAATGGGCTCGTGGAACGTGCTAATGGAAACCTCAACATGATGCTAAGTAAACTGGCACAAGTGAAACCTGAAGATTGGGATCTTTGTATTCCTGCAGCATTATTTGGCTACAGAGAATCTCCTCATACTTCCACAGGATTTCCGCCAGCTACGCTCTTATTCGGCAGACCCATTAAGGGCCCGCTTGAAGCCTTACTTCAGTCTCTGACAGACGAGAAGGCGGATGAGACAGTCGTCTCAGCAAGTAAATATGTGTCGGTTTTAAAGGAAAGGTTGAAACTAGGGTGGGACCTAGCAACGACTAACTTTAAGCAAGCTCGCACAAAGCACGCTAACCGATACAGGAAAGTCGCGAAAGAGAGAGAATTAGAAGTAGGAGAAAAAGTTTTGGTGTTACTCCCTACCGAGAACAACCAACTGAGGATCGGATGGCAAGGGCCGTTTACCGTCCTGAAAAAGATTTCTAAGGCTAACTACCAGATATCTATTCAAGGAATGGAGAAGGTTTTCCATTTAAATCTCTTAAAGAGATACTTGGAAAGATCAGTGCCGACCTCCGACCATCTCCTGACGATCGCCAGAGCTGACGAAGATGATGATAGTGGCAGAGATATTCCACCGCTATCACAAGAAATCTTTCAAAAATGTCAGAAGCGGCGACGCTCTTTCAAGCGCGCATGGGAGACATTCCAGAGAAAGGAAACTTTGGGGAGTAGACTTGAGTAGGAATTGGAGAGAGATGGAGGGGGAAGATGAGAAGGAAGAAGACAGACACCCCGAAGCTACGGTTATAGGAAATTTAATTCCATAACGTAGACATGGATTGCTTCCATATCTTAAGGGGGGACGTCCTGTCACGTGGGTTTTGATCATTAAATTGCCTACATCTTCTTCCTATTCTCTCACCCGCATCCTTTTATTTTATTATCTTTCCGTACTTGTTTTTCCTGTATTTTTTTCGCATCACTCGTTGCGAAAAATATATTTCTTTCCCATCATCGTTTTTCTTTCTCATACTGACTAGTAATTTTATTACATAGATGTCAGTCAGACGTGAAGTGCGATTTAGTTGCAGTCCATCTCAGACATCGAGCCGACTTGGGTCTGCACCTTCAGATGACACGACACTCCTGAGTTAGATTCTCGACGTAAACGCGTGAGAATGCTAGGAGAGAGCAGACATCCGTCTGCATTTTTACCGGTCAACAACGAGTTGGATCGGCCGAACGCTTAAGTAGGAGCGAATATTTACACCTTATAGTCGCAGTTTCAGACGGTTGTCTGAGATTTGCAACTGACACGCGCTTTTCCCGGTCAGTTTGTTAACGCAGGTGCGTAATCGCACTGATGGCTGTTACGACATGAGGGAAGCTGACGTAGGGTGTTAGAGAAGGGGAGAGACGGGCGCTGTTTCGTGGTTTCGAAACAGTGGGATTCTTTGTCCGTTTCATAGATATTAACCCTAGTTTGAAACTTTATTTCATTTCACTCAGTAACTTCGCAGTAAGACAGAACTAGCCTTCGTTCGATTTCTAAATAATCTCTATTAATAGAGATGGCCTTTAGTTTGGTCGAAGTAGAAAGTTCTTAGTATTCTGCGTTTGAGGTAAATATCATATAGATATCTAGTATTTTGGAAAGTGGTTAAAGCGTTAAATCGCTCATTTCATTTTAACTAGTTTCTTTTGAACAGAGTGCTTAATTTATAGTTTGTTATATTCTCTAAGTCGACGAGTTACAGTGGAAATACATAATAAATTATATCTTAGCTTACTAAACAATAATGTAGCTATAATGAAGTTAATTTAACTGCTAAATACTCAGTCGAGAATATTTTATATCAAACTTATAAATGCTAGATGCGACATCAGTGAATAGTGACGGAATACGCAGATATTCCTGAATTCATGATGATTGATTTTATAACTTATTTCACCGGAAAATTTAAATGATAAGTCAAGCAGTACACTTGCGGTTTAATAATGTAAGTTATAGTGGGTACATATTGTAAAATTATTTGATATGTGTTCTTTCTTTTATATAGTGAAACGGTGGTACCCAACTTTACCAGCGTTCTAGTACGTGAACATTATTTGGGAAGAAACAAATCACTTTCATTACCTGAACTGTAACAGTTAAATGAAGTAAGAGGCCATCGCGCCAGAATTAATTCTTCCAGAATAACTATTCAGTACTATTCAGCCCGTTGTGGCAAGCAAAGATCAGAAACATTCCGACAGAGTTTTGACTAGTACTGTGGTGACCAAATATAGTAACTTCCTGAAAGTAGACACCGATCTGACATTCCTTAAATTCTAGAAACCAAAGCTAATGACATTGTGCTCTGCAAACTTTCGTGCCTGGACAATATTTTATGTGACTTAATCAGACATTCGAAAAATTAGAACACCCAAGGAATCGTTCCCTGAGAGTTTAGTACGTCTTTTGGAACTGGAGATTTCTTGGTCAAGGACTGCATTTTCGGGTCTGTGTGAAGGTCCTAGAATTATTATGTTCCCAGATGCAGCGAGCAAAGTTGTGAGTATAACTGTGTACCCATGGCCATGGCTGAATGAATGAGTGTACGCAGATCAGAGTGTTATTTTACCTTTGTATATTGTCACCCGTTTACTGTCTTAATTCTTTTTTTGTTTAACCTGCAGAATTTGTTACTATTTGCTAGAGTTTCTTTACTTCTTAGGCTAAATCAGATTATTCAACTCTGTGCATACATTTACGAGAAAAGAAGAAAAACTCTTAGCCTCAACCCTACGTATCTATAACTCTTTGGGCCATCATCTGTTCTCTTAACGGGGCTATGGGCTAAACCTAGAGTAAGATTCTAACGGGCTATCATCCTTGTAGCATTTTCGTAAATTTTATGACTATTTGTATATGTTTTCCTTGATGTAATTTTTGGTGTTGTGAGAAATTTTGATATGATAATTAAAATATCTCTCTTGAACAAAAAAGTCAGTGCGTTGGTCAGCTCGATCCCAATTATCTGTATATCATTATTATAGTTTTCCCACGTCTGTGTGTTTACCTGTCGTCACGTGTATGTGCGTGCCCGTGAGTAGATAGAGATATATTAATATATATCTGTGTTTAGACTGTCTGACGCCTTTAAAAGCGGTCGTAGAAGATAGGTGAGAGAGAGAAGATTATCTCGATTCTCAAAGACAGCCTCCATATCACATCCTATCATCTCACGTGGGGAAATTCTATTGTTTTTTTCACCAGCTCTCACTGTATCTATCACTCATTCTAATCTATTCAGAAGGGACCAACCCTAGTCTTAATTCTCCTATCATAAATCTACGACAAACGTGCAATACGACAGCCTTTATATTTCAGTTAAACATTCTTATTTCTATTACAGGCTTTTCTTTAACTTGCAACGAATGTCACTCTCTTGTCACCTTCAAATCTTGCAATCGATTTTTCAATCACTTCCAGATGTGCAATAGCTCTGAAACGTGGCATGGTTGTGTATTCCCCATGACAATATAATAATCAGTCGTTAAAAAAATAAATAAATAAAATAAAAATTAATATTAATTTTTTTGTTTGTATTGTATCATCGGTAAAATGGGCGATAACTGCAAATAATCTAGGTGTATTCTTTCCAACAAGATTGTCTCTCTTGAGAGAAATATTGAAACTTATCCTCCCTCCTCACACACACTATCGCACGCGTTTGCACAGGCATACACACAACTGAAAACTACATTTAATAAAATGTAATTTACAACTCTTATCAAAATTTAAAAAACTATAAAACAAAAAAAATTTAACTTTCCGTGTAATATACTGAATAATGAAATCCGCCTCCTGTGCTCTGGACTCGTTTATCGCAAACTGATAATGTCATTAGCGGATACATTACATTTTACTTAAATTTTAAAAACAACAACAAAAATAACACTAAAAAGAAGAAAATAAAAAAATATTAAAACAAAGTATTTTAAACACAGGCTTTTAATACACTAAAAAGCCACAAATAATTTTTCAAGGAGTTTATAGCTTGCAGTAACAAAATGTAACATCAAATTGACAAAAAGCCTGGGGTGCTGGTTCTACATGAAATTAACTTCTGCGTTATACTTCATTACACACTTACGGATTAAATATTTGACAAGCGCTTAAGCGCCCCACGCAATTATTTGTGGCTTTTTAGTGCATTAAAAGTCTGTGTTTAAAAAAATATTGTTTTTATGTATTTTTTGATATGTTGGACTTGACTTCTATATATTTCTCAAATTCAGTGAAAGCTTCTCATTATCTTTTTTGTTTTAAAATTATGGTCACATTTACTAGTAATACTGGTTGTACGATACCAGTTGCTAAGACATAGGCTTTCTGTATGGCACGGGTGGGCAACCCAGGAGCTTTTAGGATCTACATTAGCAACACTGAGCCCTCTAAGAACAGTATAGGGATTTTGGGCAATATCAGATCGAGTCCTGTTAGTTAAACTTAGTGGCAGACCAATTTATATCAATGTTATACAAATATATGCCCCAACAGCAGATAGTACAGAAGAATAAATAGATACATTTTACAATGAACTTGATATGGCAAAGACTCAGTGTAAATTTCAAGAGACAACTGTTATATTTGGAGTCTTCAATGCAAAGGTTGGAAATGAAAAAGTTGAGGATGTGACTGGTGGTTATGGCCTGGGAGACAGAAATGAGAGAGGTGACAGACTGATAGAGTGGGCAAGAACACATGATATAATAGTAGGAAGCACCTTGTTTAAGCAGCATCCTAGACGCCTTTGGACGTGGAAAAGTCCAGGGAACAATGTTCATAATCAGATTGATTAAATACTAATATGCAGGAGATTTAGAAACAGTTTGAAATCTGTGAAAACTAGGCCAGGAGCAGACTGCAACAGCGATCATGTACCAGTAATAGGAAAACTTAGAACAAAATTGAAGAAAGTAAAGCGAGCCTCAAACAACATCAAATTAAACTTAGCCTTACTTAAATCAGATAAGGAAATGAGTGAAAGATACAACATTACAGTACAGAATAGGTACAATGCAATAGAAAAAAATACAGATTATAGATGAACAGTGGGAAATGCTAAAGGAATCAATACATCAAACATGAAAAGAAATCGTACCAGAAGTAAAGATGACTGCAAAGAAGAAGTCGATGACAGATGAAATTTTAAAACGGATGGATGCAAGAAGGATGAAGAAGCAAGACAACGAAGAATATGACAGACTAAATAAGGAAATAGTAAACAAATGTAAAACAGCAAAAGAGGCATGACTAAACCAGAAGTATAGAGAACTTCAAGAACAGAACCGAAAAGACACAAAATCTATGTACTAGCACAGCGGTTCCCAACCTTTTTTCACTTGCGTTAACCTATCAGTGTCATGAACACAAATGTTCAGTTGCGATCCTCAGAGCTTGTTTGAGGCACATAGTATTTTGAAATCAGGTTCAAGTGATGTAAGATACCGTCTCAATCTGGACCTGCATTCAGTTAACTACGTTCTTAGATTTTTATAAAAGGTATAAGAATTATTTGAAAGCCCCTACGTTTGTGTGGCGAGGCGCAGTATCCGCTTCAACATGGCAACAGAAACTTAAGACGCCTTGTAATATTAGTGTTCATGCTCTGTCCAAGATGTATCCCCAAAGTTAAAAAAAAAATTTACTTTGGGTCCTGCTAGATGACGTTGTTAGTTGACAGTCTCAGACGACCTTAGATCAAAAACTCTAAAACAAAGTTCAAATCTGAAACAATAGATTGCTGACACAGTGAAATTTCTTCATCACACATTGATTTTACAACCCAAAAAAAAACAAAACACAGGTTTCGGACAGTACTTCCCAGGCAATGAAGATTTTAGGGCTTTCAACAGTTCAATTATTCCACAGACCTGATTACATGCAAAAACAACGTAATGAGGAACAAATTGTGCAGAATATAAAAAAAACATCAGGCAAGGGACATACATCAACAACACCGAATCCCAAACAGCTACTGCTGTAATCATAGATTCAAAAACCGCTCTCAACAGCATTGAAATATCTCGTTCCTCGAAGCTAAAAAACCCAACCCCCCCAACTTTAGTTCACCAAAAAACCCGACCCACAAACAAAACACGACAAGTATGCAAGGCTTGAAGACACCCAATTAGTTGTATACACCCACCACTACCACGGAAACCCGTCAGCTGGGACCCCTCATGGCCATCCCCCCCACACATTTCCGACCCCTGCCCCACCCCCCACCTACATCCATAGCGAAACTCACATCCACAACATTACCCAAAAACAATACCCCCCCAAACATAAGCCATCCTCGCTGAATCAAAAAAGGATCAAAGCATACACAAGGAAGAAAGATGTAAGCACTTGTGGCACCCGATGCTTTGAAAATGTCTCGAACCTGCTTGAACATCCAAACTTTATAAAATTACCACTATACACAACATAACCTATCAAAAAACGACCCCCCAATTCCCCAGCGTGAAACCGAAACAACAACAACGAAAATCCTTCCGCTGAGCCCCCACCACAACAAATCCCTGCAGGTTTTACACCTCACCCCTACCTGTGACCCCAAACCCATACCACCGGACCAGCCACCTGGCATAGACATGGCTCAACATTGCATTCCGTCCACCCCCCATTACGACCCCCACCCATTAATGAACTCCCCCTTGACCCCCCCCCCCAAACACCAACAACCCATATCCTACCCCTTCTTGTACCAGCACTGAAACACAGAGGGATCACATACAATAAACACAAAAACATAACTTCAACACTCTCTATTGCTTTACAAAAAAGACTCACTAGAACCAGCCCACCACTCATGTCGCAACCCCCAACAACCAGACCATAACCCCCACCTTTAGCGTCAACTTGACATAGCAATAGACCTTTATTAATATATATTAATTACTGCTATCTTTTTTAAATACAATAGTCGAAGTTGGAAAGAAAGAAAAAAAAAAACCATCCTAAAAAGTGTAAAACGGACGACAGATTGCGATTGACTAACGAAAGAACAGCAGAAGAAGATAGCGTTCAACCTCCGCGAACGCTGAGAAGTACCTCTCCTGAGCACCACAACCAACCTAACAGGAACGGAAATTAACAAACCACCACTATCAAGCACAATTTAGCAATTCGATAAATAATAAGGTAGGAGGCTTCTGCCGCATTTTCGTTATCTTAGTTGTTAGCTGACGACAAGTACGTATGTCAACATTTCTGTTGTATCACGATAGGCGCTGATAAATATACCATTGCGTTCCTTGTTTTCATAACTGGGGTGTTTTGTTTGTAAATGCCGAAAGAATCACTAATTATACATGCTACCCAATTTACATCCAACTACACACTACACATATTTCCCTAACTC